>WOVY01011200.1:0-85000 GCA_013436015.1 Rhipicephalus annulatus | reverse complement strand
GTACATTTCAGGTAAATAGCGAGCTCAAGTAAGCAGACAATGAATTATTGAGCAACACCGTTATTTTCCATGCTACCTCCGTCAAACGGGTTGTTTGTGCAAATGCCGTATATGCAGAGTATTCCCAAGTTTAGCACGGTGTAATTATGTTTTTTTCCTCGCGCTATTGCTCATTTTTACAGACTTCGACATTCTGAATGCACAGAATCAGCGGAACTCAAGCACATTATTACTTGGCCGACAACGACCAAAAAAGGTCGGTAAGCAAAGGCTGGCACATTGTTTTGGGTCATTCAATCTGTCGGTAATTATGGAAGCGCAGCTGTGTACACTTCATGGGGCCTCTTTATTCAGTTATCCGCCAGCTTTTTCGTGACGTCACGTAGAATAATACGTACGCGCGCGCTGACAGGCAACAGCCACGGCTTCAATTTTTCACGAACCGGGCGGCATTTCCCAACAATCAACGAAATATTTGTTAGTTGGGAATTTCTGTAGTACACAAACATCGTGAAACACGGTCAGACAAGTAGAATGACCAGGTGTAGCACTACACTCCTCGAAATTGCATTTTTTACGAGAGAATAATGGGCGCACTTTTTCACAGCGGGCTTGGGCGACGAGCCGCCAACAGCGCCCTCTGGCCAAGTGGCGCGAAGCCGCCGATCAATGCGGCGGAGAAGAGCTGCCGCCGCTGGACCGAGCAGGTGAGCCCTATTGATGGCCGCCCTTCGGCCACCACCAAGTGTTGTTGTGTCGGATGCTTGTTGTATCGAGAAAGCGACATCTTGGCAGCCCATATGTCCTGCCATTCTAAGTCGTACGCGCGACTTCGAAGGGCTCATACGTTGTTCTACACTGATCACAACGCATATACTACGGCGTAACCTTTCAATATAAGGATCGCAACTGGATCATCACCGTGGAAATTCTTACTGAGGTATGTGGAGGGGCCCTCTGCCGCAAATACTGTTGGTAGTGTTTGGATGCGCTGCACGCGAAATTCATGTACGTAATCATCTTTCGTTTATTTTTCATTTTGATTTATTTATTTATTTATTTATTTATTTATTTATTTAGATAGATAGATAGATAGATAGATAGATAGATAGATAGATAGATAGATAGATAGATAGATAGATAGATAGATAGATAGATAGATAGATAGATAGATAGATAGATAGATAGATAGATAGATAGATAGATAGATAGATAGATAGATAGATAGATAGATAGATAGATAGATAGATAGATAGATAGATAGATAGATAGATAGATAGATAGATAGATAGATAGATAGATGGTGGTCTGTCATTATTCGTCTGTTCCCCGATCGCCGACAGCAAGCGCCCTAGTGGCAATGCCTCTGCTATTCTCCATTGCACTCTTGCATACTTTGGGCGTTGGCAGGTGCCAGAAATGTGAAATGTCTCTGGCATGCAGAACTGGCTGTGTCTGGGCGATAGCCTGAGTCAGTTTCGTCGGCCCAGATACCTGTTTGGGGCATCTGTCAGAAACCACTCGTGTATTACACTGGCAATGCCGTAGCTTCTCAGACGACTGTATTGTTGCAAGTGAGAGAATGACACGCGGAGCCGCGAAATATTAACCCCTTTCTGACGCACTAAACGAGGTCTGTCGCAGTGAGGGCGATGCGTCACAGTTCCTCATCGTCACGATGTCTCATGCAAAACAGGCAATTGTTCCACTTTAATGTGACGGCTGTGCTTCAGTAATTATTCAAGCCAGGGCTGAATATATATTCAGTTAATAATTTTGTTGTCAGCCGAGGTTGCTGATCCAAATGTCAGGAAAGGTTGCCTTACAGGTTCTGTTCCAGGTATGACAGTATGGCTAGTGCGAGCACAGCTGCCACCTCTGTAAGTAGCCAAGTGATGTCAAGCTTGAGGGCTGCTTCTCCGAACGGCGTATATGGAATATTGTTTTGGCCTTTAACAACAGTGACGACTGTCTCGTGCAACAAAACGAAGACCCCGATAGACACTTAGGTGAACACACACTAAGTCACGATGGAAGATGTTAAGTCGCGATGGAAATGCCGGGATGACGAGCTTACTCTATAATAACAGTAACTTATCTATTTGTTTGTTAACTGTGCAGGGACTGCACACGCGCGCTCCAAATATGGCGGCACGCACTTAAATGGCTATGTTCTGGTGTACATATAAGCACCGATGGGTTGTTGCGCGCTCCGATCCATTCTTATGGTTATAGTATCGGCTAGCACACAAGGGATATGGGTATCCCTTTCTCCTATCTAATAAGGGCGCCAGTCTTTGCCCTATACTTTCTCAGTTAGGCCGGTCAGGTGATATTTTTAACGCTTATAGTGATGGCCACGCAAGCATTATGACGATAAGGGCGACCGAGAAACCTCAGTGTTCCACTTCAAGAGCTGTAGTTCACTTTCCAACTTTACCCCTAGAAAGTCGGGGCAAAAGGCTGGCCGCTATGAGAAGCACGTGATCATTCATTTTCTTGCATATATACCGGACCTTTTTTCCTTTCTGGCTTGGCAAACAAATTCCCCCCTCTTGAAGACAAAGCGCACGCCTGTGGTAACAAGACCCCAGCCTTTATCGATTAGTTAGGTTCATCAAGTGTTCCTCGTGATCTTTTGAATCTGGTCACGTTCATAGTCATGACTGATTTTGCGTTGTCTCCAATATCTGATCTTGCTACATAATTATGGTGATCGTGTCTACATTAAATATTAAGCCTGCGTAACCAGGGGCAGGTACAGTGTGTCCTCGAACCCGCAGATTGGCAATGACCAAATCCCCATGTCAGTACATACACGAGTACCTAATAATTTTTGTACAATCATACGCCAGCGATAAACTAAGTTCACACGCAAAAAATAATTAGTGACTGAAAATATTGCAGAACAGCCAGGTTTTTGTCTCCGTCAAGTCTCTAACGAAATTCGTTGCTGTTCCTTGCTAGTCCGTAACGCACGGCCAAGCAGACCGACAAGTAACACTTGCCCCTCTACCACAAGAGCCAAACCTCTCGGCCACTTTATCTGTTCCCCTTTTTATAACGTGGGGCCATCGATAATTTGCACGTACATTACTGCAGTTTATGCGAAAAAGGTCGTTTCCCTCCAGAACGGAGGAAAACACTTTTTTCACCACGTCATGTGATTTGCCTCCCTTTGCCTCTTGTTAGACGCAAGCAGCCTTTTCTGTTTACCTGTACTCACGAAACCATTTTTAGATTGGACTAGCAGTTGCTCTTTCTTAATAAAAAATATTACTATTCTTTTACGGAGCAAATTTACTATGATTGAACTACGAACCATTTGGAATTCGCTACACGTATGCAACTACATAGACAATCATCATACACACGTACAAGAAACGCACAACACACAGGATTCGAACTCGTGACAATTCAATCAGCTACCACGCACGCTAACCAATACAGCACTCCACGACATCGCAGAGTGAGAAGTACTGGGGTATACGCAGCAAAATGAAGTTAGATTAACGCTATTTGTATAGTTAGGAAGCCTGTAGAAATGAGCACACTGTGTTTCAAGTCATTTGAAGAAAGCCATGGCACGGGACACGATTTCGTTTTCTATTCGTACAAGTGTAACATAACATAAATTTATTTTCCTTAAAGACCCCTCGAGGGGGTATTACATAAGGGGTGGGTTAACATATAATTTTTTTTTGTTGCCACAAGCTTTTATCACGAAAAGTGGACACATAATTGATAAAAAATGATGATGAGCATTCAGTGGTGACAGCATCATGGGGAAGGTCATTCCAGTCTTTTGCTGTCCGAACAAAGAAGGATATAGAAAAGGTGGTAGTCTTAATCCTTGGCCGGGCAACTTGAAGCGAATGACACGTGCGGGGAGATATGTGGACTGGTGGGGCGATGTAGGGATGACGAAGGGTGCTGTGGAAAAACTTATGGAAAAGGCTGAGACTAGAGATGCAGCGGCGAATGTCAAGGTTTAAAATAGCTGATTCTTTTTTGAGTGATGTTACACTTGTATTGTAAGAGTACGAAGAATGAATGAACCTGATGGCATGGTTTTGAACTGCCTCGAGTGAGTCGATCAGATAGGCTTGGTGTGGGCTCCAGATTGCGGATGCGCATTCCAATTTGGATCGGATGAGGGACTTGTAGGCCTGTAGCTTGACATTTTTAGGTGCGTGCCGGAGGTGACGTTTCAGGAAACCCAGATATTTGTTTGCTGATGATATAATGTTAGTAATATGCGTGCACGAGTTTAGATCATTACATATGGTGACACCGAGATACTTGTATGACTGCACGTGTTCGAGGGTAACGCTAGCAATTACATAAGGGAACAGAAATGGGTTGTGGCGGCGGTGAAATGAAACGGTCTTGCATTTGTTGGGGTTAAGTTTCATGAGCCACAGGTCACACCATTCTTGCACGTGGTTTAGGTCATCTTGGACAGTGGCTTGATCAGTGGGGTTGGTAATTGGTTGATATATTACGCGGTTGATATATAGTGTAAGCACAGACATTGGAAGTAATAAGCATCGTTCGGACGCGGCGCGTTCTACTATATTTGGGTAGCAAGCTTTTTAAATGCGAAGCATTTCTTAGCAAACTTGGGCAACTTTGAAAGTATCTACTTATCTATCTAGACGCTTACGTTTAGGTACTCGCGCAGTCACCCCCTTATCTTGGCGTGAAGCAAAATTAGCATGGGAGTGTAAGATGGATGGATGGATTCGTGGGGTTCAACGTCCCAAAACCACCAAATGATTATGAGAGACGCCGTGGTGGAGGGCTCCGGAAATTTCGACCACCTGGGGTTCTTTAACGTGCACCTAAATCTGAGCACACGGGCCTACAACATTTCCGCCTCCATCGGAAATGCAACCGCCGAAGCGGGGATTTCATACCGCGACCTGCGGGTCAGCAGCCGAGTACCTTAGCCACTAGACCACCGCGGCGGGGCGAGGGTTAGATGGTTTGACGAATTTGACGCGCTGATCAAGACATGAATAATGTCACATTCCCGTCCCGTACGTCGTCAAAAACTTCCTGCCAGACAGTGGCACATACCCACGGGCGGGCATGTGCCTTTGGTATGCGGGTATGTGCCACAGGTGATTGACACTTAGTATACCTACACAGTAACAACGAGAAATGCATCGGCAATTTGAACGCGCGAGCGTTAAGAAATACCCGACATCGGTAGCGTTGAGCCAACGAATTCAAAGAATCGCAATGCAACGAAAAGTGTGTGTCAGGGTCCCAGCTGGAATCGAACCCAAGCATTCTGCGTGGCAATGCAACATTCTCCACAGAGCTACGCCAGGTCTCGGAACTACTTTTCAAATAGACAATATTCTTCTTGAAACGTCAATAGTAGTTGCAGTGCGGCCTAACCAATTTTATAAAAATTACATATGTACTCCTTTGATACAGCTGTCACGTCGGGTTAACGTCAATTGTGGTTTGTTGAATGCGCTGAAGTTGATTTATGTAGCAGTCTCCAGGGCCAGCTTCCTCGCGAGCATCAGCGCTTCATATCAGCTTCTGGTGTTTCTAATACGCATATTTCATTTGGGATCGTTGCGCAAGTGCAAACAACTGATTATATAAACATCTGCAACTCTTCGACATATATGCCTGTGCGTGCAACATTTGTACATTTATTTAGCGTTGTTTCATGACGTGTCACTCAATAAAAAAATCGCAACACGGTCACCTTCCCTCCGCATGCTTCGCATTCGTTGATTCCCAGATACGTGGGATCTACCGAATGTTTTCCATTTTACACTTGAGTCTTTAGTTAATCATGAGCAACTATTTTTCATGGCATACGTGAAAATGGGAAATGGGTAAAAGTGGTATTATGCAAGCGTGTTTTAGCAAATTACTGTGTGTACGTGCGTGCTCACGCACCTGTGTGTGTGTGTGTGTGTGTGTGTGTGTGTGTGTGTGTGTGTGTGTGTGTGTGTGTGTGTGTGTGTGTCTGTGTGCTTGTGTGTGTGTGTGTGTGTGTGTGTGTGCGTGCGTGCGTGCGTGTGTAAGAAAGAAAGAAAGAGAGAAAGAAAGAAAGGAAAGAAGGAAAGAAAGAAAAAGGCATTGATGTGTCCACACCTTCTTTTTTTATCTATCCGATGTTTACGCATTTCGAACGCTTACATATATGCTCCTGTCATGTCCAACTTGCTCCTTTTATTTACACAGTGCTCTCTTTGCAACATAGTTCCATTAGCTAAACGTTCGACACGTCCCGTGCGATGCTTCGAGAAGCCTCCTAAAAATTATTGCATTTTGGAAAACGATTGCTGGAAGGAAAACCTGTTGAGGCAGGTAATTCTTGAATGTTAGACAAATTAACACATTCAAAGAAACACACGAAGGTGACTCACGTTACAGAGGTGACTCCCATCTGCTCTGTAACATTGCGCTTACACGTCAACTCAAATACCTAGTCGGTTCAATACTACTGATCTGGGTGAGTAGATATTACAGGAGATAAGGTGGCCTTTCTGCATTCTAGGGTCAACATTCAAATGCGCAGTATTGTATTCCAACGGAGACTGTCCACTCTTACAAACATTTTATAGAAAATTTCTTTACGTCAATGGTCAAAGTTCACACACATTGTGTTGAAGAGTAATTCGCTTTTCATTGAATAATCATTGAGCACGTTGTTGAGACTTTCGAGAACTGTTCGTTGATATGTTATTCAAATTTTGTTGGAAAAGGAGGTGCTGAATTTAAGTACATTTATTATCAAAAGTATATTGTGTATTGAGAAATCACTGTGATGTTTCTGTTGTATAGTTACAGATAGGGAATTGAAGCACTATTTAAATTTTCTGAGGTATATACGCCACAAAAAGCATGTTTTAAATGTGGTTGAATTGTTCCAGACAGGTCGTTGAAATAGGCTACATCAATGTGTAGCGGCCCCGGTTCAATGACAGCGCAGACGCCTCTTTAGGCAGACTGCGTTTTTAGTTACGATTACATTTAAAATTGAAGTTGGTGAAACCACTCAAGTATTGCAACCTGGATAAAAACCTGCCAATAATGAGGCGAAAAAAGCTATAGGGAACCTTAATTATACACTCTTAAGCATGTAGTAATAATTTTTATTTGATTGAAGTGCATGAAAAGGCAACTCGCAGCTGGCAGGGCAAGCAGTTTTTTCATCCACTGCCTATAAATATGCCAAGTCATTTCGCACCAACAGACACCTCCATTACGACACTTTTACTACACCGGAACATATAGGTGCTGTAAACACATTCGTCAACCACTTTAAGAAGTTTAATAGAAGTATTCAATTTGTTATGCACTATTCTTCCAGCGAAATTGACTTGCCAGACACGACAGTGTCAATAGAAAAAGGGAACTTAAAAACAGCACTCTGCAGGACACGAACACATAATCAACAATACCTAGATTACACTATAATCAAGGTATGCACCCGAAGCAGAGTACAGTTGTTGGATGGGCCAGCCAGGCTTATAACATCTGTAGTGAATATGTTCACCACTTAGACAACCTAAACGAAACACCAGTTCATTATGACGTTTTTTTAGGGGCGAAGCTCCGTAGGGCGTAAGTCTGTAACTGCTCCGATGTATGTAGTATGTAGCCATCACATTTGACACATACCTGCATTCAAGTGGCACATACCTACCCCCGAGTATATGCCACTGTTTTAGGGGCGAAGGTCCTTAGGGTGAGGGTCTGTACATACTCCAATGTATGTAGTAAAAAGCCACCTCTAGTTTATTTCTTAGAGTGTTCACTAGATGGAGGTACTTGTAGTTGATGAAAAGATGTAAACCAGTTGACGGTACTTCCCTGCTTCTGTCTGTACATGCTTCCGTGCATGTGTCCGTCCATCTACCTGTCCATTCGTGCTTACGTTCATCCAAGCTTCCGTCCATCCGTGTTTCCATCCGTCCATCCATGCTTCCATCCATTCATCCGTCCGTCTGCCTGTCTGTGCTTCCGTTCATTCGTCCATCCACTCGTGCTTCTGTTCGTCTGTCCATCAGTCTGTGCTTCCATCCGTTTGTCCATGCATCCATCAGTCAGTCCGTACTTCCGTCCGTCTTCCTGTCCGTTCGTGCTTCCGTTTGTCCATCAGTCCGTCTGTGCTTCTGTCCGTCCGGACGCTTCGCCTCACTCATCATTCACTCCATGGATATGCTATGGTTTTTTAGAGCGAAAGCTGTTATGGGATCAAAACTCGGGTCACGCGCGGCGCCGTAGTTGTCCGCCGCCGCCGGTGTCCGTAACCACTATCACGAAATAAGGAAAAGAAACATAGTACCAAGGACACAGTAGGACTCGAATCAGGGTCCACTGTGTGTCAGCCCAGTATTCTACCACTGAACCACGCCGGTGCTTGGGAGTTCATCGCAAACTCTTTCTTGAGGCAGGCTTGATGTCGGGAATAGAATTGCGTTAACATGAGTAATAAAGCGTTTTATAGCAGCAAAAAAAGCACCGAGGAGTCACACAATGCGAATAACGTAATGAGTGGGTCGTCCAATGCTCCAACCCATTCCCAAACCTTGTTTATGATCACCTATTAACTGTGGCACATACCTACTTCAGGCATAATTCCTCATTGTCGTCAGCCACAGCAACAACAATTGACACAAAATTCCTTGCATGTGTATAGCCGATACCACGCTTCTCAGAAGAATGACGAAAAATGGCATAGCAAATGCTGGTCTACTATCCAGAAAGTAATATTATTATAGCAGTAGAGGGTAGCCAGCAAGTGTGCTTGCAGCAGTCACTCAATGCGTGTTTAAAAAGGCTCTAAAAGACCGCTCTTCTAGCTTTCGCTGTGACTGTGCTGCGCTTTCCGTGCAGGCCTGGCGTTTTTTTTTTTATGCACCGCATGAACAAAACACGACTTTAAAAATACTTCTCCACAAAAGAGTTCTTTGAACACCTGCTTTTGGGTCAATATAACTGCGAATAGCTCTAGATGTCATGCCCTTTAACTTAAGTCATTCGGTGCTTAATCTGTTCAGCAACCTTGGTAACTTATTTCGAAGCCTTTGTTGCTGATAAGTTGTTCATACTGCTGGTATTTTTAGTACTTTTTTTTGAATTCTTCGTAAAGTAGCCTTATTTTGTAATGTGCAAAAGTACTTAACAAAATCCTATCCAGTTTTCATTTCATGTTTATATGCGCTACACCAGTCATGCATGTTTCGGGGACCCATTGTGGTAGCGATTAGGGACCCCGTGCAGTGAGGTAAAGGGGTCAATAATGAACGCCACATGCGGCGTACAATAGGTCTTCAATCGCTGTCCCTGGCAAAGAATACTGAAGCCACAGCGATCTCAACAGCTTGTTCATAAGTTATGCAATCCCAGGTCACATTAATCTAGTTTTCAGCTATGTTTCCTGTGCGAACCTAGAAAAACTATGCTCGTGGACATATGTCGTATAGAAAACTGCAACAAAACCTTCACAACCATCTCATGCACAAGAGGAACGCAAAACAGCTCCCCACAATGCGAAAGTTTTATGTGGTATCCCACATCAAATATAAGAAGAAGCCACTGTCACGGGACATAATATGCTTCAACATAAGTAAATAAATTAATTAACGCACTTTAATAATTTCTCGATAATGGCTTTTCAACTCCCCAAAATGACTTTGGGGCCCTGGGTACACAAACTGCCATTCAATAACCACTTGTTTACACAATCAGTAATCATACAAAGTTGTCAATAGCGACAAATAATCACAGGTATGCAAGTTACTTGTCACATTTTCAGCCCCATGTGAGAAACTTTTTTTGTAAAACATGTGAAAAGGCGCACAATTTCAGTGTGTGCGCAGGCCGGGTAAAGTCAGAGGCTGCAGACAGAGAGCGGCCATAGCTAAACTTACTTTCTTGAAAGCAGTTAATTCTGGCGTTTGTTCCAGTCCACCGCGATAAAGCAATGTTCGAAGTGATAGGCCAGCTGACGCGAAGATAGCGGGTTAGATCCCGGCTGCAGCGGTCGCATTTCAATCAAGAGAAAATGGTAGAGGCCCGTACGCTGTGCGATGTCAGCGCAGCTTGAAGAACACCACATAGTAGAAATTACTGGAGCCCTCCCACTATACGGCGTCTCTCGTAATCATATCGTCGTTTCGGGACGTAAAACTCGAGGTGTTATTATTATTAGTAGCAGTGCTTTTTATTATTTATTTATTTTACATAGTTACATATTATGTGTCTGTTATAAATCATAGGGGGTCTCAACATTCTATAAAAAAGTTTTTTTATACGTACGCAACAGGCTAGAAAAAAGTTTATTGAATTCACCAAAACGCAAAAAATGCAACCATTAAGCTGACAAGATACGCATGAATGGCAAAACTTACACACTCGATCATGTTAGCAGCGCCGTTATTTTATCAGAAATATAGGTTGTAATGAAAACATTTGCGCGAATTCGAAATACCAACCACCGGAATACCAACTTGCCTGCTCTCACACCTTGCCCGACAAAAGCTCCCTGAAAACCAACATAACATTTGACTACTCCTTCTTTGCTAGTACAATTCGCTAACGCTATACAATTTTTGGGGTTCAACGTGCCAATATCACCATATTGCCATGCGCGTTTCTGATTTTGGCTCTTGTTTGATTCGGTTTCGCTTACGAACCCTGAGTCAGGAATGCCCAGCGCTAACTGTGCGTCATTGTTCTAGAACGTTCGCGTTCATTGTAGACCGTTCTGTGAAGATTTCCCGCTAGACACGAACAACCGAGAATATTCCAGAGCTTGCACAAAGACCAGTGCTAAGACTGTAATATAATCATCATCATCAGTCTGACTACGTCCACTGCAGGGCAAAGGCCTGCAGTGGACGTAATATATGCATGTTTGAATGCCGCCACGCTTCGCCATTTGTGAGTTGATCGACGGCCGACGCTCTGTTCACCGCTATCACTGCCCGTGTGTTGCTGTAATCTGACCTCCAGTTTTCTGGCCTCACGTTCGGCCGAATAAACAGTTTCTTCTGAACATCGAGGGTGCTCTCTTAGTCCATCTCATGACCCTGTGGTAGTATGATTATGAGAGAAGCCGCAGTAAGGGGCTCGGGAAATTTCGACCACATTGGGGTCTTTAACTTGTACCTAAAAACCTAAGCACACGCGCCTCAAGCCTTGATTGATTGATATGTGGAGTTTAACGTCCCAAAACCACCATATAATTATGAGAGACGCCATATTGGAGGGCTCCGGAAATTTAGATTACGTGGGGTTCTTTAACGCGCACCCAAATCTGAGCACACGGGCTTACAATATTTCCGCCTCCATCTAAAATGTAACCGCCACTGCCAGGATTCGATCCCACGACCTGCGGGTCAGCAGCCGAGTGCCTTAGCCCCTAGACCACCACGACGGGTATATCCTAACACTACAAGCGTAATACACAAACGCGATGCAATCTGCTCTTTTCTAGAGGCTAATGCTGATACCCTCGTTCTCACTGAAACTTGGCTCTACCTTGTAATCGTAAGTAACGAAGTTTTTGCTTGATAGTGAGTGCTGTAGCATATACCGCAACGATCACGTTGGCAACAGAGATGGTGGTGTACTTCGTGTAAAAAATTCGCTCACTTTTTACTTGCTGAGTATTGACTTTACCAATAAAATCATTTGGATAGTCTGCATGACTAAATACGCTAAACTTCTTATTGGCAACTGCTACCGTCCACGTGATTCTAGTTGTAGGATTGCACGTGAGCTTGTTCATAGTTTAGAAACTTACATACACTTTTGCCCTACATATGCAATTTGTCTCTTTGGTAACTTTATTTTTCGCTAATTTATTGCGCGATCATATCTTCGCCATGCTGCCTTTCAAGAAAATTGGTTGGCTTAGCATTGGATATCTTACATGTAGACCATCACCTGACCCATGATTTAAATACATTGAACTTGTCACTTATAAATGTTCTAGAATCAGTGAAGATGCCTAGAAAGTTTCAGTGGCCATATTTTATTAAAGTAATGTTGCACCTGCCTTTACCATTCACAGGAATGTCTAAAAAACGCGGGAATACCGCGAATATCACTTTTGCGAAATAAACGTACAGCTAGAAGAATATATCAAGGTAGTGTTTTTTTTTATTGATGTAATACATAAGGAGATGTTGGCGCACAAATAAGGTGCCGGCTACTCCTTAGTCCTTTAGAGAAACTTGAACACGTATCTTGAAGTAAAACATGCGAAGCAGTGCATGCAAAGTAGAACACTCGGGCACCGATATGCAAAGATACACTTATACGCACATATCACAACAATATTGTAAATGTTCGGAAGTCAAAAAATTAAGTCTGTGATGATGTCCCTTGTTAATATTCGGTCCAAGCAGCACTAAACAGCAGAGCACACGCCTGGTCTTTATCAATATGCTTTCGCTCGTGTGTACATAATAGTCGACACGTCATTCACTTCAGTACACGCATATGATGGGTATCACGTGATACTGCACATAATAACTTCATGTGTTATACAAATGAAAGCTCATTATTTCTTAGTACTTGTCAGCAATTCAGCTGTCTTGTAAGAAACGTGTTAATTATTTTAAAGCGTGTGACTGTAAAACTCCAGTTGGCCACGGGCCCAGAAGTTTCTTCATACTAAACGGTCTGCGGTCTAATGCCAACAGTTTCGATTTAAGACGGCTTCTCGGCGTGTCATGATGTGGAGAGTCTATTAGACGGTGACACACGTCTTTATCTCTAAATACGCATTCACGTTCGGGAGTTTCAGCTCTGCCAATTCTGTGCAAAAAATGTTTTGTGTATGCGGTGCCTAGCTCAATCAGTGAGTTAGAGTTTCCATACCTCTATCTAATGCCAGCGTAATTTTGAATTCAATAAATAGATGGATGTGAGATAAATTACAGCTCTTTTTACTTTGCTCAAACCAAGCAGTTTTGCTCATTCTGAAAGTTGTAGTCTTTGTAATACTACGCAATTCATTTTTCGAAATTGGTAAAGAAAAAGTAACGTCTTTACGATGTGCTTGTCGGTCTGTTTCATCGGCAGCCGTGTTTCCGGGAATGTTGCAATGTACAGGTATCCACTGGAATTTGATCTCATGTTGCGCCTTGTTTGCTTTGGTGAGCTCTTTCAGCGTTTAGTATGTCATACTATCACTAAACTGTCATGTTTGTGCTGGAGAGTGATCTTAATGTGCCTGCTGCCGTGTTTGTAAACTTTATAGCATACAGTATAGCGAAAATCTCAGTTGTAGTAGATGACGTCATGCGGCATATTTTAAATGATTCCTGAATATTGAGCTGTGGTAAAATAAATGCCGATGTTGAAGACGTTGTAATACTTGAACCGCCTGTGTAAACGTGCATGTACCATAGATACTGCATGTGTATCTGATAAAGTGCTAGTTGTTGAGCAGCTTGGATGAACATGTCTCTTTTTTCTGACCATGCCATCCACCAAGAATTCTATGCTTGGTGTTACAAACAGCCATGGAGGATAGTTCATTTTAGAGCTTCAAAACTCATTTCTTGGTAATACATGTACATTACTCTGTATTTATTTATGAGCATTGCTTTTATCTCTTCGTAAAATATCCAGTGCCAATGGGTGGTCTTTGTGTTGCGTCTGTAAGTGAAAAAAAAATGGGGGCATGTTTTGATTGTTTTCATGACTGGAAGGGGTGGTTGTCCCGTCTCTGCTATGACAAAACTGCTAGAAGTCGCTCATGAAACACATAGGCAGACGCGCAGTCCCCTAGCTAATAGTCTTTGGAGTCATTCCTCTGAAGTGCGGGAAAGGCCGTGCAACACTGTTGCAGAATATGCAACTTTTTGTCATAATAAAGCACTGTGAACAGCGAGCATGGATGATACAGATCCACCCCATGATGTCCCAGCAAGTCTGCGGAGTATATTCATTAGCATATTCACCTCGTTTTCGAGTTTCTTTATGTGAGGTGCCCATGATAGCTGCCTATCAAGTATTACTCCGATAAACCGATGCTGTGTCACAATCATTAGTGGTTCTCCTTCTAAATTGAGATTGAAGTTTTTCAACTTTTTACAGGTGAATGGCAATACAGCTGTCTTTGCGTGCAACAGAACCATTCCCCTTTCTTTTAAAAAGTTGTTAATAATATTTATGCCGTCTTGCAATGCAATCTGAATCAACCGTACGTCCATGCCAGATGACCAAATCCACTCATCATCTGCATATAAAGAGTATTTCAACCTAGAAGCCAGTCTTTTAGCTAAATAGGTCATAACACAGTTGAAAAGAAAAGGGCTGAGTACGCTTCCTTGTGGCACTCCCGGTCTGACATTGTGTCCCACACTTTTTCCTTCGCTTGTCTGAATGAATGTTTTGTGCCCTGATAGAAATTTGAATATTCACCACAAAGACCTGCCGGATAGTCCAAGTTCCAACATACACAGCAGAACATGAGTGTGCATGACTGTGTCAAATGCCCTTTTGATGTCTATGAACACTGTGACCGTCAAACTACCACAGGTGCGTTCATGCTCCACATGCGTTACTATGTCCAGTATTGCATCCATTGTACATCTCTGTTTCCTAAAACCTGTTAGGTAGTTGGAGAATACACCGGTTTTGTTGCACCACCACTGAAGTCGCGCACCAATCATTTCTTTCATTACCTTACATAGACAGCTTGTCAGACTAATTGGGCGGAAAGATTCAAGGTTCAAGGGCGTCTTAGCCGGTTTTAAGACTGCAATGATGCGAGCAAATTTCCATGACTCGGGTACAATTTCTTGCATCCATAGATAATTGTAAATATCCTATGGAGTAGTTGTGCCGGTCGGCCCAAGGTTCTTTGGCATATTGTACGTAATGCCGTCCGATCCAGAGGCCGATTTTTGACGACATGATGCTATAGCACGTTGCAGCTCACTTAACGTAAATACAGGGTCTAGTTGAGGACGCTGGGCTCAAAAGCAATCATTAATTGTCTGGCTGGTTAACGCGACAGAATTATCAAATAAGGCACATTGTGATGCGGCGGGCCTACTGATACGTTGACAAAATTCATCTGCTATCACAGCTTCCAGTTTGTCCAAGGCTACAGCAAGAGCACGAAATGGGAAGCGCTGGGATACAGGGCCACTAAATGCTCGAATTACAAGCCAAATTTTTGGAACAGATGTGTGGGGAGAGAGCGTGCTACAAAAATCACGCCAGCGTCGTTTACCTAAATTTTCAAGTCGTCTGCGCATTACACTGTGGATTTTCTGTGCATTTTTGTATGCTTCTAAGCTTCTGCTGCGTCGATATGCCCTTTCTGAACGTCATCTGATGGCTCTTAGATGTTCATACTCTCCATAGACTGCAGCATAGTCTTTTGGAATCGGGGCTTTTTGTTTTGTACATTTATTCGCATTATCTTGCAGAAATTTAGTAAAGCTTTTAACTGTCGTTAGTTCAATATAGTGTTGTTTTCGTCAATTTGTAACTGGTCTGTGAACAAAATCTCGGTGCTTTTCAGAAACAAAATGTCTCGCGAATTGGTCAATATGACACAATTACCGATCACAACTTACTGCAAATAATCAAATTCCTGGTGCATAAAATTTCTTCGGAAGCAAGGAAACAAAAAAGTGACTGTGCTGTAATGCTAACCACGCTACAACCTCCGCTTAGGAAAAATTCAGGTGCTGGTTGATCAATTACAGAACGAGAATGTGTAATACCAAAGTCGAATATTTTCAGAACAATTTGCCTTCTCTTTTGCAAAGTATGCGAAAGACATTCTAGTCGCTCATATACCCTGATCATGGTTTTAGTCACTTGTCATCAAAGCAACCTTTAGATTTAAAAGTACAAGGGTGCTGCTACTTCGAACACATTTCGCTTATATATATATATATATATATATATATATATATATATATATATATATATATATATATAAATCATGAAGATCCCTACGAAGTGCCACATGTCTCTGATTACAACTTCCTGTACATGTACGATGCAGCCTAATGAAATTATTGTGGATAGGATTGCGTGTGGGACTAAACAGATTAACGCATCCTCATCAGCCGGCATTGATAATACTAACTATAAATTATCAAGAAATACTCTTTTGATTCCAGCATTATATTGGACCACATATTTCGACAGTCACTTTCACCCGAAAACCTGCCAGGAGACCGGAAGGGTGCCACAGTGATACCTATTTTCAAACCCGGAAATAGGCACTCACCAAAAATTACGGCCCAATCTCACTCACATGCATCAGTTGCATACAATAAACGAAACCATATACAGATCGCATGTCACCTCAGTACTAAAAAATTCTTCTATAACCAGCACAGATTCAGTAAGGGCATGTCAAGCAAAACACAAAATTCACTACGGGTATTCATAACTGCATAAATTGTCTGCAGACTGATTGCACCCGCGTTCATTTAGCCAATGTTAAAAAATATGCTTAGAAAAAAGCGCAAAAAAGGCACAGCACACACAGATAGCGGACGCACCCAGCGTTGGCTCAATATTTTTGTTAAACAATGCACCGCTATAAGTACAGAAGATAACAACTCCCATAACACCACGTAAGAGGACATAGCACAGAGGCCATCTACAGCACACCTAAGACAGATTACGAAAACGTCTTACGTAGATAATCCAGTTCTATGGGCAATAGATCTATTTACAATGTGCTGACGCTGTTGTCGCCCAATCGCGAAATCTGATACGCTTCAACAATTCTGCGTGTTAAGCAGCATGATACTTGCTAACTGCGCCAAACTTCCTAAAAGCCAGTGAGCCCGTGCATGAGAGACAGTGATTTATATGTGTGGTTTAAGATCCCAAAAGCACCACACGATTATGAGACACTGTAGTGGAGGGCTCCGGAAAGTTCGACCACCTGTGGTTTTTTAACGTGCGCCCAAATCTGAGCACATGGGCTTACAGCATTTTAGCCTCCAGCAAAAATGCAGGTGCTGGGATTCCATGCCACGGCCTGCGGTTCAGCCGCCGAGTACCTTAGTCACTAGACTACCGCGGTGGCGCCATGGGCGGCAGTGGATGGCTAGCCAACTATCTTGCGCACGTTTTAGATTGTTGCCGTGATCTCTTATTCTACCGTTAAAACAACGACCCGTCTGGCCTACGGAAAATTTTGCGCATGTGAGAGAAACCCAATAAACAATTTGTTCAATGCAGTCGATATACTTAGTCGTGTGCTTCGTTTGGCAACATTTATTGTGGTTCACCCAAATTCATGGTTGGCTAGCCATGCACTGTCGGTCATGCACGTGTTCACAGGCTGCCGATAAATGCAGCGAAGTCAATCTTTTTGTGTCTCTTCTGACGCCTCACAAGGCAGCGCTTATGGTACATTACTTTTCTTTATCTGCATCGAAAGCCTCCCAAGTAATATATCAGAAACTTCAGTGATGGCTGCATTCTGTACAGACCGATAAACCTAGTGACCTAGTGACACTTCATCCTTAAAGTTGACCTGAACACGATATCTAACTCTGGTAAGAGTCGGCTCATTGTCCTAAGTAATAATGAATGCAATGCGTAATTCCCTTCCCTTGGACGCAAAACATGTCGTTCATAACTTGACTTTTTTTACCACATACAAGGTGACAAGTTTTCCCGAGCTACTACTTATAAATATCTAAGCATCCATCTTACTCCAGAACTTTCGTGGTTTGACCAGATTGCTGCTACTTCTGCAAAAACTTCGTCATTGCCTCTCCAACGTTCGTAAATTGTCCTACCAAACTTTCGTCACCCTGCAACTTCAACATGCTCATCTGTTTCATCTTCCTCCGTTCAATATCCAATTAACATGCTTGAAGCGATTCAGAACAGAGCCGCTTCTTAAATTTAACAACACTCCGGCAAACATTTTAGTGTGACTTTGCCTAAACTCAACCATTTCGTCCATTTTTGCCGTCAGATGTTTTGTTATGCCTACTTCATAGGTACGTCTACAGTAGCACAGCCCTGTCGTTGCACCTTCAACACCCACACGTCATGCAGGTTACATAATTACATCAGCTTCACATGCATCTTCGGTAACACAAACACGTTTGACACATCAGCACTACACTACCACAAGTCATTCGTACGTGTAATGGCATTCCTGCCTATATCGCATCGGATAGCAACCCTAACACGTTTCGGCACAAACTTAAATAGCATCGTAAAATTGTTTTATCTTCTAACTTTTTAGTATTTTATTCTTGCGATTTTTACAGCCTTATTTACATTAAGTATATTTTTCTGGTATTGTTATCAAACGTGAAGTAATTGAATAGGTTCTGCTTAAATTTTAAAGGATCAACAAGCGTTGCTCAGAGTATATGTTCCTAGTTTACATATGAATGGTTTGTATGAAAAGAAATGACTTGTTCATGCAACGCTAGAAATATATTAGAATTGCAAACTTTTCAGTTAAATAAGGTACAAATACAAAAGTAAATAATAAGCTAGAGCACATGAAAGAGCCTTTATGAGCATACCTTATTGGGTAACCTTAGTCGCATTGTAGGAACAACCAGAGGCAACGTCTTTCACACCGCGATCTATATATAGGCCACGCCCGTTACCAACAGAAATGTTTGCAGTTGCATGAGTGTTATGGACATAGATTCACTATAAAAATGGGTTGCTTTTTTTGAAACGCAAATTTTCACAATGCAGGTGCTCTAATTTATTTTAAAAATTAGTACAGCAAAAAGAAATGAGATGAATAGAAACAACCACCACGGTTGAAACGCTCGTATACCAATTTGACAAATCTTTCTGTAATTTCATATACTAAGTATAAATAAATGAAACACGTGCGTACACATGCATGACTGTATGCGCGCGTGTACATCTATGGGGACGTGCACATTAAGATGTTCTAACGTTATCCTAGAACCACCCGGAACGCGTGGCTTAGCAGGTATCTGGAGCACCCCACCGATGAAACTTTTATAGAGGCTTTGAGAAATTAGCTTCGCCATTGTTGAGAAATTCTTCTGACCCTGCGCAAAGCAGGCATTCGCTGAGAGACGCTCTTAACCTGGGACATCTGAGAAAAGACACGCAAGTATTGATCACGATGAAACATGTTTAGAAATCTTCGTCACGCTAAATATGCGTTCCCGAGCACCGATGATAGCGTCAATTCGGGCTCATGCAGTTTTATCTAGCAGGTACAGGATTTTGCGAAACATGGTTCGTGCACGGTTACTGAGATAAAATATACCCCTTCACACCACATGAAATTATGACCAATTTCCAAGATTTGGGAAAGCATTCTGGTGTTATATGCATTTCAGCACAGCTTATGACTTCATTCGGTAAAAGTAGTACAGGGTGCACCTTCTTTCTTTTTATCTTTTTTAACGAATAAGTTGACCCTCCTGCAGGCGCCGTCTTCAATCGCAAGCACGCCATCTGTAGACGATTAGCAAGCCACAATATGAAACGACGTTCTGGCCGCAAGACTGTATATTGTCTTGCCCGAGCCCCTCTTCTCACACCCAAGGGGTGATGCTGAGTATTTACAGCTGATAAAACCAAGCCTAATAATAATAATGCTTACACTCTCTCCCCTCGCGCTGAAGAGGCCACCCAGACCACGACTTAGACTGGGAAGAAACGTCGAACTACAGACGTGAAACATGGACTTTCTTTGAACCATGGTAGCTACGGTAAAAAGAAACCTGAACGGGAGGGGGGCACGATAATTTGCATAAGATGTTTGTTCGTAGACGTAGGGTCCAAAAAATTGTGACTGAGGCTTTTCTCCAATCCTCGATAACGAGCAGTCTTCCAAGGGAGGACTTTATCGCCAGGACGGAAAAAGACGTCATGATAGGGGCTCTCCTAACGCTACTTGCGAAATGTCTTTGGGTGAGTTGGTGAATAATGATTGCTTGGAACATAGGTGCATAACGTAGAGGAGGACAGCCCTCATAAAAAAGAACCTTGAGTTTCTAGTGTCTACTTTGTGTGCTCCTAATGAGTAAATATATATTCATTAGGCACGCAATGATTTATTTCATTTATTAGTAAGTGCAAATCAGAGTCAAATGACCATACGCATTTTAATTTATTTCTGGTCGCTGAAGCACTTAGATATTTATTTGTTGTTATTTATGTCAAGACACCTTCCCCCCCCCCCTCAAAAAAAGTTCAAGAGCTTTATTGCTACCGTAAATGAGTTTATCATTTTTATACGTTCGTTTATTCTTGTTGTTTTTCAGTACCTGCATGCCATAAACAATTAGAGCTTAATCTGCACTAATGTGATGTTCAAGTAGAATATATTTCCATGTTTCACACACTCCGTGAAATAAATGTCAGCTAGCAAAGCCCAATAACTATTCGAAAGCCTACCCGCAACTTGGTCGAATAATTGTTTATAACTACAATAAGGCTTATTGTTCAATGTGGTGTATATTTGGAAAAAAACGTTTCCTTATTTTTAACAAGCATGTCTTGATTTGACAGGCAATTGTGGACAGATATGATGAAATTATGCCGCCAATCACATTCGCTCTGAAGCCTAAGTGTTCTGCTTGGCCGCTAGGAAGAGGGTAAGGGGAAGGAATGGCTAAGGCGGTGTCGTCAATAGTTTTCGGGTTGGAGAAGGCTATGAAGCCAAATTAACTGTGGAAATTATGCGACGTACATAAGAAAGTTCAACACCATCAAGGAAATTGAGGATTCTTCTGATTCATGGTGTAATTATATATATTAGTCGCCCCGGATATTTTTAGCCAAGATTGAAAAATATTCCGATGCACTCAGTGAACATTCGACGAAATACATGTTATTTACTACCAGCAGGAGTAAGTCAATTTTGTGTTGTTCTGTTTTCTGCCTAAATGACTAGTTGGACATGACTAAGCAACTAACTTCGAAGCAACAAAGCTAGCCGATAAATTTGTGGAGAAAAATTGTACATCGGTCTGGCGAACATTTGATAACACAGTTTTTAACTTTATATCTGTTATTATTAGAGCCTTTCTACTCCCTAGACTTCCACGCGAGATAAAATACACGACGTGACATGCCCGCTTGTGCTTTTGCCTCCCCCCCCCCATTCCTAAAGGATGCGTGTGCTACGTGTTACGAGCAACAGAACACGACGAGTGTCGCGACGAGTCTCTAAGCGGAGATGGTGAAAACACACAGTAGTTCCATGTGACAAGGCGGTCTCGTAATCTGGCAGACACACAAAAATTCACAGGATAGAATAGCACTCCAGTCCCACCAGTGACAACTCTGGTGGGCTAGGCTGGCTGTTACGTTCAGGACAGCATGAGTGTGCCCTGAGGGTAGAAGCTGCTGATGAAATATTTTGCGTTCTTGTGAGGAATAGACGAATTTGGAAGACCTTGCAGGTTCGGCTTGGTTGTTTTGTGTCGACGTTCTTGTTGGTGTATTTGTTGGAGTGTCTTCATGGATTCGCTCTTGCTGGGACTGCTGATGTTGCTGCGGAACATGCTGAGGTGGGAGCCCTTTTTGAATGTCACGCCGGTTTTCTTGACAACTTGATGTGGTGTTCAATCGGCAGCTGGTGTTTCGACAGCTTCGGCCAGAGTCTAGTCTTCGTCAGGAATGAGGGTACATGTTCTTTTCTCTCAGAAATGAGAAAGAAAGAACAGCCAAACTGAGTGGATAAGGGGAAAGGGGTAGGAAGAGAAAAGCGTGTGAGAGAGAGAGAAGAGTCTGAGAAGAGGTGAGAGGGAAGAGTTAGTGGGTGTCATCATGCAGTTCGGCAGTGAAGATAACGCTCCAGAAATCACAGAAAGCTCTTCAGAGGCTTTTTCTACGCTGTTCACTTCGAAGGGTTCTTGCGCCTGACAGCGTGCGACGTTCGATGCGTCTGAGTCTTCTGTTTTGCTTCGACTTTCGAGTGTGTGTGTACCAGATGGTGATACACGAACTCGTACGGAGGAGCATGGCTTGAAGACAAAGGCATTTTCCCGATGCGTCAGGTCGTCAACCATGAACACGGCATCCTTATGGGGCAAATGATGAGCGTTAGGAGCGCTTGAAGAGCCACCGGATGAAAAACCGGGTGGTGGACAAGGTATGCGAGACGAAGAATGAAGGGCATCAGGTGGATGAACAACATCTCGTGTCATATGCTAGAGCGAAGACTTTGAAAATGCCGACTTTCCTGCAAAAGTGAAGGCGCGCTCGATGGTTGGTTTTGTTTTTCCCGAAATACGCATGGTCGCCTGTCAGTGAAATCAAGTGCCACTTTGTTTTGTGGCAGTTATCGAGTGAAGCTGTGCGTTGGAATGCTTGAACACTGCTTGTATAATTGACAACTGCGTGCGACTGTCTCCAAAGGGTTATAAGCGAGTCTTCATTGTAGTCGTTATTGTATTCTTGTAGTCGTTATTGTATGCAACATATTAAAAAAAACGGGACACACTATATCACGGATTCACCTACCAGCCCGCGTTACAGCTTTCGGCAACACTGTCTGAAAACAACGAAAATAAGAACAAATTATGGCCACAGTTACAAAGTTATGGAAGCGTCAAGTGAATAATTTAAAACATTGGTCATTTCACAAAATATTGAGTTTGTCTGACAAAACTGTTGTATGTATTTTCAATTTCCGTGT
Source organism: Rhipicephalus annulatus (assembly GCA_013436015.1). Classification (NCBI taxonomy): domain Eukaryota; kingdom Metazoa; phylum Arthropoda; class Arachnida; order Ixodida; family Ixodidae; genus Rhipicephalus; species Rhipicephalus annulatus. The sequence continues at coordinate 62,346 of WOVY01011200.1, read as the reverse complement.
CCTAATTGCAAATTTTAGTTGTTGACTTGGGCGAAATGACCTTTCAATGTATTATGTAACATTTTTTTGTTGTTTCTTTGCAGAAATAACGTGGTTATTCTCGCTGTTCGACTTTTTTGTGCACATAATTTTTTATTCCGTGACTATTCAGTAGAATATGTCTGTACAGTATACTTTGTATTGACGTGCGCTATGTACGGCCTGCGTGCCGAACTATCGTAGGAGCAGAAGCCTTTGTCAGGCCACAGGGCCTTTAGCTTCTGCTTCCTTTCTGTTATAAACAGAATAAATACAGTCAATTCTAATTCAAAATTCAAAAAGTGTGGTACTACCACATTTGTGGCATGCATGCTCTTTGCTGCAAGCGTTTCCTTCTGCTCCAGGAAGCGTGATACACGCATCAAGACACGCGTATTTTCGCTATTTTTTTTTAAATATTGCTCTACTCATTTGCCCCATTTTCAGTTTCGGTTTCGCAGCGCCGAGTTGGGCAGTGACGTCGACTCATAGGTGGCTTGGTCCCATCACCACACAAGGCTTTGACGCACATTGTGCTGAGTTTTGTCTGCTCTCACACACACGTGCCACACATTCGCCATGGCCAGCTGCAGTAGCATGCAGACAGTGTCAAGGCAAAAGGCAGCCAGAAGGAAACAAAGCGTTTTTATTTACAACTTATGTACAGAACCTGAACGAGGAAGCCACCTGACGCTAGATGCGCCGGCCTTTTATAAGCGCCGCGACGCTGAAGGAGGAAGGGCAGCCCCGCAGATGAACGCGCGCAACGTCTCTGAAGGACACCTTCGTTGTCCATAAAGAGCCACTCACCGGGATCATACCGAATTTAGTTAGACAGTGGAAGTTGTTGGGTGTCCGATGAGGAACATTTTTCCACAAAAATTTTTTGAATCGATTCATCACGAGCGGAGAAAAGGGCTGTTTGAAGCAGCACGAAACGAGGATGAGAGTAGGTGAGCTCAAAACCCTTGCCGCTCCTCCGCGTTGCCTTCGCAAGCCAAATCTCCTCCCCACAATATCTAGCATCTGACCATGAGGTAACATGCGCATGACGTGCCCAAACAAGTCCAACCCCCGAGCACGCGAGCAGCGTTGCTTTGTTGACCAGCGTTATTTTGTAGCCTTCTGCCTGTGTCTGCGGGATGGTTTGGAAACGCTGGCTTAGACGCGGTAGAGTAGATGAGCGCAATGAGTGCGCGAACGCGTAGAAGCATTCCACGGCGATCGTTTTACGCCTAATGGATCCTAGTGCTTTTGAAGACTTACTGGCTACTGCCTCAACATGAGAATTTTATGAGAGGTTGTGTGCAAAGTGAACGCCTAAGTATTTTATTGTTGTCAGATTATCGTCTAGCCTCTCGTTAATCGTGTAAGAATGCAGCTCATGCTGCGTAGTTCTTGTAAATTGGATGAAGAGATAACGTTTGCAGATGTAGATGAAGATGAAGTTATAGGTGTAGAATAGTGGGTGCATAGGAAGTTCAAAAACATTTCAGGTACATAATTGCTCGTGATTGATTGACTGATATGTGGGGTATAACATCCCAAATCTACTATATGATTATGAGAGATGCCGCAGTAGAGGGTTGATTTGATTGATGGATATGTGGGTTTTAACGTCCCGAAACCGTGTTATGATAATGATAGGCGCCGTAGTGGAGAGCTTCGGGAGTTTTTAGCACCTGGGGTTCTTTAACGCGCACCCAAATCTGAGCACACGGGGCTACAGCATTTTCGCCTCCATCAAAAATGCTTAATTTCCCGTGATTTACGCGGTAAATACGCGGCACGCGGTAAATATTTACGCGGCACGCGGTAAATAGCATTTAGGAAATTGTGTCCCCCTGCCTTACACCCTTCTTGATTGGTATTCTGTTGCTTTCTTTATGAAATACTATGGTAGCAGTTGATCCCCTGTAGATTTCTTCCAGAATGTTTATATATACTTCATCTACGCCCTGATTCTGCAGTGTTTGCATGACGGCTGATATTTCTACTGCATCAAACACATTCTCGTAATCTATGAGGGCTATGTATAGTGGTTGGTTATACTCTCAGCATTTCTCTATTACCTGATTGATAGTATGAATGTAGTCGATTGTTGAGTAGCCTGTTCGAAATCCTGCTTGTTCCTTTGGTTGATAGAATTCTAATGTTTTCTTTACTCTGTTAGCAATTACCTTTGTAAATAGCTTGTATACTACAGAGAGCAAGCTGATCGGCCTGTAATTCTTCAAGTCCTTGTCATCTCCTTTCTTATGTATTAAGATGATGTTAGCATTCTTCCAAGACTCTGGTACTCTTCCCGCCAGGAGACACCTCGTAAACAGGGTGGCTAGTTTTTCTAACACAATCTGTCCTCCATCTTTCAACAGATCTGATGTTACCTGATCCTCACCAGCAGCTTTGCCTCTATGCATGCTCTTCAAGGCTTTTCTGATTCTTCTACCATTACTGGTGGGGTGTCATCTGAGTTACTGCTAGTTCTTATAATATTAAAGTCGTGGTTGTCCCAGCTACTGTACAGATCTCTGTAAAACTCCTCCGCTATTTTAACTATCCTATCCATATCGGTAGTTATTTTGCCTTCTTTGTCCCTTAGTGCATACATCCGACTTTTGCCTATCTCATGTTTCCTCTTCAATGCTTTGACACTTCCTCCGTTTTTCAGAGCGTGTTCAATTCTCTCCATGTTATGCCTTCTTACATCGCATACCTTACGTCTAATAATCAACTTCGAAAGCTGTACCAGTTCTATTTTGTTTGTTGTACTTGACACTTTCATGATTTGACGCTTCTTAATTAGGTTCTTCGTTTCCTGGGAAAGCTTGCCAGTGTCTTGTCTAACTACCCTGCCTCAAACTTCCACTGCACACTCCGTAATGATACTCGTCAGATTATCATTCATTGTATCTACGCTAAGGTTGATTTCCTCACTAAGAGCCGAGTACCTGTTCTGCAGCGACACTCTGAATTCCTGTACTTTCCCTCTCAGTGCTAGCTGATTGATTGGCTTCTTGCGTATCAATTTCTGTCGTTCCTTCTTCAAGTCTAGGCGAATTCGAGACCGTACCATTCTATGGTCACTGCATCGTACCTTGCCAATCACTTCCACATCCTGCACGATTCCAGGGTGTGCACTCAATATAAAGTCTATTTCGTTCTTATTTTCGCCATTAGGGCTCCTCCATGTCCACTTGCGGTTTTCTCGTTTTCGGTAGAAGGTATTCAAAATCCGTAAATAATTGCGTTCTGCGAATTCTACTAGTAGCTCTCCTTTGGCGTTTCTAGTACCGATGCCATAATCTCCTACTGCCTGGCCTCCAGGCTGCTTCTTCCCTATCTTTGCATTAAAGTCGCCCATCACTATAGTATACTGTGTTTTTACCTTACTCATTGCCGATTCCACGTCTTCATAGAAGCTTTCAACTAAAGCATCATCATGGCTGGATGTAGGCGCGTAAGCCTGTACTACCTTCATCTTGTATCTTTTATTCAGTTTACTCCCACATGCTTACGTCAAATAACTCACGGCCCTCAGTCCCCAGCAGCTGCGAAGCAACTGACCGTGGCGGCGGTCAGATCTGCAACGCAGCAGAGGGTGCTAAGAATCTCTGGATCCGGACAGGCCGCCATTGGAACCTGAACTTGGCTACGTTTAACGCTAGAACCTTATCTAGTGAGGGAAGTCTAGCTGTACTATTTGAGGAGCTAGAGGGTGTTAAATGGGATATAATAGCGCTCAGTGAGGTTAGGAGGACAGATGAGGCCTATACGGTGCTACAGAATGGGCACGTCCTTTGCTACAGGGGCTTGGCAGACAGAAGAGAACTGGGAGTGGGGTTCCTAATTCACAGAAACATAGCTGGCAACATAGAGGAATACTATAGCATTATTGAAAGGGTGGTAGGTATTGTAATAAAACTGAATTAAAGATAAATATATACATATATATATTTACAGGAAAACTTAGGAATACAGAAAACGTAGGAACATACAGAAAACGTAGGAAAACTTAGTTGCCTATCCGCGTAACCTGTATCACCCTGTCTATTTTCAACCTTGCTCAGCAAGTCACACTACATTGTCTGTATCCATTGATTACGTAGCAGCTTTGTAACGTCTTTGTTATTTTGATTAGTATTTTATAGTTTTTTTTTCTTTTTTCCCTTGTTTTTACTGGTCGGAATACTCTTCATGTTATGTGCTTTATCTTTTATGCGTTTTATCTTTTATTTGTAAACAACGTGCTCGCCACGTGCTCGCGCATGGAAGCAATATCTTTTTACTCGCATATTAGGTGCTCTTCATATTGTGTGACTTGCATATATGTATGCCCATATATCGCCTTTCATTCCGGTTTTTCTATTTGTATCTTATTGATATGCACATGTATATAAACAGCACTCGTGCCATAAACTGTATTCTGATGAAGGCCGGACCCGCGGCCGAAACGTCAATAAAATCACTTCGTACGTGCGCCTTCTTCCCTATACGGATAATCTTACCCGGACCCAGCATCACTTTTGTTTTTGGTATATATATATATATATATATATATATATATATATATATATATATATATACATATATATATGTGGCACAACGGGAGCGTTGTCAACAAGGATAAATATATTTATTTCCCAACAGATTCCGGGGGTCCTCCCTTCATCAGGGCGAGTTTTACTGACATGAACTTCTAAACTTCGTTGCTGCCGCATCCCTCTCGCCTTGAAAGATGTTTGCGAGAGTGAGAGGGAACTAAAAAAAGGAAAGAAAGAGAAAAAATAAAAAAGAAAAAGGGGAAAAAAAGACGAAAAGAAAAAAGAAAAAAAGAAAGAAAAGAAAGAAAGTAAAAAAGAGGAAGAACCACTGTCAACACTGAGAACGAAACCAACTGTCCGTGTACGTCCACATCCGGTTCTTATCGCGTGCTGTTCAGTTCTCGACGTGTGTCGGGCCACCCAAGATTGTCGCCGCGGTGGCGGGAGGGGTCCGTGACGGCGTGCGTAAAGAAAGGGTTTCCCCTTAATGGGAAGGTCGGCTCTTTACCTTTAGTCTTCGTCCGTTTCCCTTCAATGGTCATCAAGTGGTAGGCGAACATAAACACTTTGTATGTGCATGTGAAAAAAAGAAAAAAGGAAAAAAAGAAGAAAGACAAAAACAAGAAAGGACAGTGTACACGTACGAGTCAGTCAGAAAATACAAGCATGGTCTCCAGCTATCAATCTTTGTCACCAATTTCCTCCTGCCTTACTTCTCGGAGGCAGGAGAGTTTTCCAGGGTCCTCGTTGATGCCGGCTACTAATGTTCGAAATTTGAAAATAAAATATGCCTCACGCTGTTCGCGCTCGCGCCTGTTTGAGAAACCGAACTGCAAAAGAGTTAAGCTGATATTTTCAAAACTGTGGTTTGGCAGGCGCGGATGTCTAGATAAAGGTAGCTTCGGCAGTGAAGTGGCGTGGTACCGGTAATTATTGAACCGCAGCCAAAATGCCGTGCCTGTTTGGTCGATATATTCTTGTCCGCAGATGTAGCATGTATATTACGTTACTGGAGTCACAATTAAGCCTTTTAGTTATGCAGAATTTGAAATCCGAGAAGTTCGCTTTGGATTCACGTGTTGTGACCATCTGTGCGCATACCTTGCATCGAGCTTTTCCCGCAGAGATGGCACCCTGATTGAGTTTTGGGGGTGTTTGTTTTTGCTCTGACAAGGATGTCCTTCAGATTTTAATCCCTGCGGTACACCACGTGAGGTGGCTTCGCGAAAATAGAAGTTAGTCGTTGCTTTGCCTGATTATTTTGCAATGGCGGGAAAGTATGTTGTTGATTCGTGGCGCTGATGAGAAGTAAGTTAGTACAAGATTCGTTTGGGAAGTCGTTTTAGATACTCTGTTTGGTCTCTTAATTATATCATTCCTGTTCACGTTGCGAGCACGTAGTATGGCATCGTCAATAATGTCTTCCGGATAATTTTGTTTCAATAAGGAATCCTTTAGGTGTTCCGCGTGTCTGTCAAATTCCCGCATATCGGTACATATTCTTCGGTACCGGTAGACCTGAGAATATGGAATACCCGTTTTACAATGCTTTGGGAGGCTGCTGTTGAAATGTAGCTACATTTGACGGTCTGTAGGCTTTTTGTAAAGGTTTGTTGACAAGCGGTCATTTTTGACCGTGACAGTGACGTCTAAAAAGTTGATGCTAGTTTTGGAAATTTTGTGCGTGAATTTAATTGACGGGTGGCACTTGTTAAAATCCTCTATGAAGCGGAAAAGACTTCCCTCATCATGGTTCCATATCATAAAAATATCGTCTAAGTATCTTCTGTAGTAGAAAGGTTTCAAGGTGTGTCCCTGAATGAATGGGATTTCAAGTGAAGCCATAAAGGTGCTTGCGAAGTTTGGGGCCATTTTCGTGCCCATTGCAGTGCCACTGACCTGAAGGAAATGCTTGCCATTGAACTCAAAATGGTTATAATTTAGTACTAGTTCAAGAAGTGTAAACAGTACCTCGCCACTTACACTAGTTGATGAGTCAGATTTTACATATTAAGAAACCATAGCCGCTATTCCGTCATGGTGGGGTATGTTGGTGTACAGTGAGCAGACGTCCATGGTCACCAGAAAACTGCCGCCTGGGATGTCGAGACTTCAAGTTTCGCAGATGAAGTGGTTTGTGTCCTTTAGGTAATAGGGAAAGTTTGGTGGTATGTTTTTTATTAAAAAATTGATGAATTCTGATATATTTTCTGTTGATGTGCTGTCACTGGATAGTATCGGACGTCCCGGATTGCCTGCCTTGTGTATTTTGGGGAGCAAATAGAATCGACCGGGAACAGAATGGGCCGGTAACATTGCTTTTAACATTTTGCCGGTAATTTTCTCGTCCCGGTGGAGATTGTTTAGGGTTACTTTTATCTCCCTTTCAAATTCGGGAGTCGCGTTCGTTCGAAGTTCTTTGTAGAATTTTGTGTCTGATAGTTGTCGTTCCCCTTCCTTTAAGTAGTCCGACGTGTTTAGAATTACTATGCAGCTCCCTTTATAAGCCGGTTTGATGGTGATTCCGGTGCTTTTTCGTAGTTCATCGAGTGCCCTTCGTTCTGACTATGATATGTTGTTTCGAAATGGCCAATTTTTTTCATACGCTCTGATGATATCTTTTTGAACTGCTGATATATACATATCGAGTTGTTCGTCCCTCTGCTCACCGGGACACCATGATTTGTCACCACCAATCAATCTATTCTCGTCCGTACAGTCCTTGCGATCTTGAAAGTATACACGGAGGCGGAGATTACGCGCAAAGCTACCGAGGTCTTGGTACAGTTCAAATTCATTAAATCTACCGGATGATGGACAAAAGGTTAAGCCTCTCGACAAAAGTTGAAGCTGAGCGGGTGTGATTGTTGTGTTTGACAGATTGATGACATTTTTTCTCATAAGTTTTCGGCTGCTCTTGGCTATCACGTGGCACGGGAGTGGCAGCGTCATATTCGAGAGTAAGGATGTTTTGATTAGGATTGCACTGTAGTTTCGAGTTCCCATTTTTCTCCTCAAAGTTAGGTTGTGGTACGGGTGGTCCCTGGCGTTCTTGTACGGCCTCATTCCTATTTTCCTGTTGCATAGCAGTGGAGCTTCTGCAGTCTCACTTGAATTTTCTATCCTTTACTACTGAAATTTCGGCTCTCTTTTTAGTTCATATCTTTCCAGTTCTCTTGCCTCATGCTCTCCGAGATTAGATACCAATTTCTGCGTGGCCTCCGAGACACTGTATTCGGCAGCCTTACGCTCACTATGGTCCGCAATGACCCGAGTCAGTTGCAAGGGCGCTTCTAGTAATATTTTTTCCCACTTCCCTTTTTCTGCTTCACTTAGTATAGACATTGAGGGGTTGCAGGCTAGGCGGAGGCCCTTAGGTGCAATTTCGTGAGATAGATATTTGGTTAGTTGTTTCGCGTGTTTTTCGTATTGCACCCGCTTTTCAATGATTTTCCTAATCGATAGAAATGAGTGGGACCATGCGTGTTTAAGACTGCCCGTACCTTTTGTTTCCCCGTGTCATTTGGAAGCCGCCGCCTTGGTCTTCGCCGCATTCATCCGCCTGGTGTTGTAAGGCCTCGCTGGTGGGAGTGGCGACGTCGTCACTGCTGGGACCCTGGATGGCTCTTTGTGTCCCTCGGCTCCCTGTTGTTGAGCGGGTTCGGCACTGGAGTTTGCCGTGCAAGCAGTTGCCGCCGATCTCTGACTCACTGGTGGTACTCGCTGGCTCGCTGGCCTCGCTGGTGGTAGTGGCGACATCACTGGCCTCACTGGTGGTAGTGGCGACATCGTCACTGCTGGGGCCCTGGATGGCTCTGTGTATCGCTCGACTCCCTGTTGTTGAGTGGGTTCGGCACTGGAGTTTGCAATGCAAGCAGTTGCCGCCGATCTCTGACTCACTGGTGGGACTCGCTGGCTCGCTGGCCTCGCTGGTGGTAGTGGCGACATCACTGGCCTCGCTGGTGGTAGTGGCGACATCGTCACTGCTGGGACCCTGGATGGCTCTTTGTGTCCCTCGGCTCCCTGTCGTTGAGTGGGTTCGGCACTGGAGTTAGCCGTGCAAGCAGTTGCCGCCGATCTCCATGCCACCGACGTCCATCGCAGCTGCACCCTCGTGTGCTGTGCCAGCAGCGCGACTCCCTCGAAGCTTGCATGTAAGCCGTCAGCAGCCAGGAAGCGGTGCAGCGGGAGTGTTGAGAAACCATGTTCGACGTAATAGACGCCTGCTCCCAACAACCCGTAGTGGCAGAGACGGCGGGCCTCTCTGCTGAATCGTTGTTGTACCTCCATATTAAACCGATTCATTGATCGCCAGTATATATATATATATATATATATATATATATATATATATGGCATGAATGGCATTGAATAGATCGCGCCTCAAGCCTTACACCCTTATTTATGGTATTGTGTCGCTTTCTTTATGGAGGATTATGGTAGCTGTGGACCCGATGTAGATTTTTTCCATTATAGGCTTAGTCAATGCCTTTATTCTTCAGTGCCTGTCTGACTACTAATATCTCTAGCGAATCAAATGTCTTCTCGTAGTCTACGAAGGCTATGTATAGGGTTTGTTTGTAGAGCGATTTCATCGCACACTAATTGATATGATAAATATGTATATCGGGCCAGTTCAATTTAACTCGGATACAATCTTACCATATTTGACGCTCAGTCATCATACCGCCGTCAAGCGCGCCACTGGGTACTCGCGGTTTTATCTCGTTTGTGACTGTTCGGCGACATTCACGATCTACACTTCCTTCTCACGGCTTAACACAGATGCCAGTAAACACAATTTTGGATAGTGGCGCGTGTCGTAGGTGCTAAGGAATTTCTGTAAGACAAAGTGGCTTTGGTAAAGTAGGGCTGATGTATATTTTATCGGTCTTTTTATGTTTGGTCGAGAGTTTATTGCATGTGCTTACGAAAGTTTTATCTGTCAGTTTATATTTGTCACAGTTTTGCAAGTAAACTTTCAATTGATGGTAAGCATTTGTACATGTATTAAGACATGGACAAACGCTTATGAAAATGGGAGACGAGTTCAAAGAGAAACGGTTATGGCTTTTGACATACAAGACAGTCGACTCTCTGATGTGTACCTTTAGAATTTGGTAATGAGCTTGTAACGACATTCAAAACCGTATTTGCTCCCGTCGTCCTAATACGTACTCACAAGTGATTGCCTAGCGAGCATAAAATGAACTCTGACATAAACCGTGATTTGATTATCTAATCTATTCCTTCAGAAGTTTCGTAATGTATTCGTAATTTCATTCAAGAACATATTGGTCACCGTCAATCCGTACGAGTGACTTTCTTGTGAGTAGCTTTTTTGTGAGAATGATATGTCTTCTTTGCAATAACCTTAGGCCAAGCTTACGCATTACGGCCAGTGGCATCGGTAACACTCCGGTAACTAGTCCCTCACACTTTTCGCATACATAGCTTTAGCTCGCTTGAAAATGTAATACACCGCCCTTATTTGGAACCCCTACCAGCAATACCTTATTCACAAACTTGAAGCCATTCTAAACAGAGCAGCTCGCTTTATCACAGGAAACGGATATATAACAGAACAGCTAATAAAACGTCGTCGAAATTACCTACTCTAGAAAAGCGTAGGCTTATCGCTCGGCTCTCTCATTTCCACACGCTTTATTTCAGTGAATTGCTTACTTGCATTCCCAGATTAAACCAGCCCATCGCATTTTTCCACGTGTGGACTCGCCTACAAAATTGAACCCATGTTTGCCCCTACTGACAACCTTCGTGACTCACCATTATTTGTTGCTATTTATTATTTGAATAAACAGCCAAGCGATGATGTAGCTGTGTGTGATGACGACACGTTTGTTAGCAAATTAAAGGAGATGTGAAATGTATAAGTGTAACATTTTGTGGATTTCGTTTTTTTAGTGTAGTGCAATTATTGCATCAGTTATTGCATATCTTGTTTCATGCCTTACCGAGTGCTCTACTGCAATACTATGTTTTCTTTATTGCAGACTGCTTTCTGCGTTTGCCTTTTCAATTTTTTGTTGTGTGTTAATATTTCTTTTGCGAACAGAACCCTGCTGTATTGTAAATAACCCCCTATGTAATGTGCAAATGGGCCCTTTGGGTATATGAATAGATTAATAAATAAGGGAGCACGCGAAGTAACGCGTGTCCCGTTTCTTAAGAGTAGCCGGCTTTACACCACAAAGTCAGTAAAGCAAATTCGTTATGATAATCACGTGTTATAATGTGCACTTGTACCACGCAATATTACTGCGATATTATATGAAACCGCCAGGAAAGTAAAGACGGAAATTTGCAATGAAAAACTCTGTAATGAGGGGCTGTGTCAAGTGAATGTTTCCACAAATGGAATTTTCTTTCTCAAGGTTAGGACACTACTAAGACGCGCTAGTGTGTCTACGGAGACGTTAAAAAAAATTACTCGCGAAACGCTCTAGACCATGTCTACAACGAAGCTTGTAGCCTAGATAAGAAAGCAACACTAGCTAAAAAGACACCCGTAGCACAACGCAACCAGCCGCCAGCATTTAAAACCAAATACTTCAATCGCTGCCAAACATAAATATTGTCCTTCGCAAGTATTATCCAATGTTGGCAAGCAACGAGTGCTTAGAAAAGCGTTCCCCCAAGTACCAAAGGTCGTTTACCGCCGCAATAGGAATTTTAAGGACATCATATAGTGCATGTAAAACAAACCTTCATTATAGTGCCCAAGTAATACCTTGCTCCCGTCTAAGATGCAAGACTTCGAAACACCTTCGAAATGACATAAGTAAAAGCGCTGTTAATAATAATATGCATCATATACAATATAGTTTTACCTGCACTAGTCCAAACGTCATCTACATGATGGAATGTTTGCATTGTCATAAACGGCCCGTTGGTGAATGTTAGTTCAAGCGGTCATCGAGCGGATACGGCAAATTAATTACCGAAAGCAGTGGCACAGCATTTGTAGGTAGATATACAAAACTTTGGTCATTCACCCAGTGGTTGGTTCATTGCCTGGGCTGAGAGAAAGAGATAGAGGTTAATGAAAAAGTAAGAACGTAGAGGAACACTGCACACGCCACCGATGCTCCTCCCTGCCCCTCCCAACACTGGTGTCTCCACATTGGCATCTTCCTCCCGAGTCCCCGGTGCTGTTACTGGCACCCGGGATTCAGAAGGAAGACGCTGAGCGCGATGACAACTGACGAGGAAAACTTTAGAGAGGCTTATTTTGCATTATTTACAAGCGAGCATCATTTCACCACAAAAGTAACACCTATAGACGAAGATGTCTCACATCATGACGATCTCGTCGAATGCTCTCGAAGGCACCCACTGAGGCTGATTACTTATAAAGACTCCATTTGGGTGCACGTTAAAGAACTCCAGGTGGTCAAAATTTCCGGAGCCCTCCACTACGGCGTCTCTCATAATCATATGGTGGTTTTGGGACGTTAAACCCCACAAATCAATCAATCTTATAAAGACTCCCTTTTTCCCTCACCCTTAGCTAGGGGAATGGCTTTAAATAAATTACGCTGTTGAACCACCGGACACACACTACTTCGGACAGTTCCGCCCACACCCGCCCAGGTCATGCCCACGCCCAGGTGACCTGGGCGTGGGCACGACACTTCACCTGTGGCAACAACGTGTCTTCTTCATGTGAGAAGGCCGCTGGGTCAGTGGTCACATGCTCGTATTACCAGCAGCAACAAAATTACCGCAACCCGCCACGCTCGATTTGCGGGGTGAGTTACACCGACGCTGTCGCTGCTTTTTTATCAAGGAGGGTGTCGCGACCGAAACCATTTCAGTCGTCTCGTTCTTCACCCGGCGGCGTAGCGACTGCATAGTGCCTCACTTGCCGGCTTGGACGACAATACACATATTTGGCTGGCTGATAGCAGACCCCACGCACTTGGACGGCTTGATCACAGAACCGGGAACACCCCTTTCTTCTTGGCTTAAGCGCCAATCCTAGCACCTTACGTCTTCGTGAAAGCCGACAGCGAGATCAGGCACAATTATTTGCCGCCATTTTTAAGGAGCTTCGCTCATCGGTTGTATTCGTACACAGAACTGCTAGTTTTTCTTTTTAAAGACGATAGTCTTTCTTGGGGACCTTCGAAGCAAAATGTTTGGTCTGTCTGCACATTTTTCTGTTTGTCCGCCCTGAACGGTACCCTAAAGGGCACCAAAGTGGCTAAACGATACTCCAAATGGCTGACCCCATCCGCAGCGCCCACCAATATTGCTCAAAATACAGCGTTCATACTTGTGCAATTGTCAATTAAAAAGCAATTATTGCACATATCTGAGGCACCATAACAACACGTCAATATTCTGTATGTGTGTATCTTACTAAAAAGCATACATAAGTAATTATAAGGACCGTAGCGTTTATCACGTTGCGCTGACCAGGCAACGCTTGCACGAAAAGGCAGGTGTTTACAACGCTTTGCTAAGACGACATGGTGGTGACACCTACCCGTCGCCTTGCGTTCTACACCTTATCACCTCCGGCGCGCCATTCATTTTCCAAGATAACTGCGAGATAGCGCTCATGTCTCACGTGTGACGTGGCTTGATGCGCTCTTTCGCCTCTACCGTGCACGCTCAAGGCGCTCTAACGCAGCACCTGCAGAATAACATTCACCGATTTTCTTGCCCAGAACATCAAATAAACGCTTTTTTCAGTCTACAGACGCAAGGACGCAAGACTATCGTATTTCGACGACATTTGCAGTGCAACATGCAAATACGGGGCCATTTTTTTTGTTTTTTAATTCGCTCATGTAGCCACATTGTACTTGTGGCAGGTAGTCGCTGTACTGCTGTATGGTGCCGCAGGAACTTTCATACCAGCGAAAACACCGATTTCCGTGGATTACACGGCGATGACAGGTAGAGTGGTTTTGCCGATGTGTGCATAGTTGTTAGTTTCGGTGTAGTATTTCTAACTGAGCCTTTGTTGCTTCTGTCAGTGTCGGGTATTTATGTACTTTGTACATTTGGACTTACACTACGCGCGTTATAATACTGGCGCAAAAAATCCCTCCATAATAATTTATTTGCGTAGAACCATTTGTTTGTGTCGGCAGCTTGACCGCAGTTTATAGTAGTATATAACAATCTGCGGCTTTCAAGCCATGCTTGTCGAGAGCAAGTGCTAAAATTCGAAACTATCATGGTACCAGCTCATGCTGACGCATTTCGAATGTTTTGTAATGACGGTGAAAATAGGTGAGACAAACTTTCCTGCTGTTTTCGTCTCTGACGACGCAGGCTTGCCCTTCACAAGCTCCCAATAATGATTTCAGCTCGATAGTTTTATTTTCTGCATTAAAACACCACTGCTTGTTTTCTGTGAATAAACAATATTGTTTTTTGCTCTCACAGATGAATTCTTTGTATTGGTGCTAACCACAAGTCAGCAAAGAGAGGAACTTACTCAGACTCACTCAAAAAGAAAATGACCGATTCCACGTACAGCGGGAGTCGCTGATATGTGGAGCACGAATGAGAAAGGGTGATATATGTCACATTAAAATTAGCACAACGTTTGGAGACGGACGTAAATCATGCGGTACATGACTTCCAACTCATGGTTGTCATGCTTGCGCCTGCCATTTAGGTTCATCGTCCATTCACATCACGTAATACCAAATTTAGTTCGTGTGAAGCTAGCGAGACAACCGTGAGCACACTTGCACTATGAGCGTAGCATGTAGTCATGATTGACAGGAAAACCTTGACATGATTATCATCTTCGGACGTATATTCTACCTTCATCGTCCGTTCGCATCACATAACATCAAGTTTGCTATACTTGAAGCTAGCGAAACAACTGCTAGCATACCAAGAGCGTGGCGTGTAGTCATGATTTGCATGACACGCATCTCATACTTTCCACGTGAGGGCGTATCAGTTATTTTTGTCATGCAGCCATGCCATGCCATACTAGTTTTGTAATATGTCATATGCATGTAACCACTGCAGGAGCAGAAAGACCATGACATGTGAATCATAGAATTCATGACATACGTGTCAATTTTTATCTTATGACTAATATGATCGTTACACAGTCAGATTATGCTTTACCAATTTTGGTAAGGGTTAACATGGGTTTCTATATTCCATTATCCAAACGGCCACCTAACTCTCATGAATCCCATTATCCAAACAGTCAGGCGAGCTAAATGTCGTAGATAGATAGATAGATAGATAGATAGATAGATAGATAGATAGATAGATAGATAGATAGATAGATAGATAGATAGATAGATAGATAGATAGATAGATAGATAGATAGATAGATAGATAGATAGACTAGATAGATAGATGATAGATAGATAGATAGATAGATAGATAGATAGGTCATCATTATCTTCATCATCAGCCTGACTACGTCCACTGCAGGACAAAGGCCTCTCCCATGTTCCCATCAGTTAACCCAGTCCCGTGCTGCTGCTGCCGATTAATACCCGCAGACTTCTCAATTTCATCTGCCCACCTAACCTTTTGTCTCCCCCTTAACCCGCTTGCCTTTTCTGTGAATCCAGTTAGTTGCCCTTAATGACAAGCGGTTATCCTGTCTACGCGCTATATGCCCGGCCCATTTCCATTTCCTCTTCTTAATTTCAACTATGATATCCTTGACCCCCGTTTGTTCCCTAACACATTGGGGATATTGTGTCCCCCTGCCTTACACCCTTCTTGATTGGTATTCTGTTGCTTTCTTTATGAAGTACTATGGTAGCAGTTGATCCCTTGTAGATTTCTTGCAGGATGTTTATATATACCTCGTCGACGCCCTGATTCCGCAGTGTCTGCATGACGGCTTATATTTCTACTGAATCAAACCCCTTTTCGTAATCTATGAAGGCTATGTATAGTGGTTGGTTATATTCGGAGCATTTCTCCATTGCCTGATTGATAGTATGAATGTGGTGAATTGTTGAGTAGCCTGTTCGAAATTCTGCTTGTTCATTTGGTTGATTGAATTCTAATGTTTTCTTTACTCTGTTAGCAATTACCTTTGTAAGTAGTTCAGTTCAGTTAAGTTCAGTTTATTCATTAATTCAAAATACAAAATTCGTAGAATGTAGTATGCAGACGTGGGTCCCAAAGTCAAGCGACTGCAGTAGGACCCTCGGTTAACAATAACAATAAAATTATTAATTATAACAGCACGTAAAATACGCAACACAAAGAAAAATAAACAGTGAACTTACATGAAATAACATCAAGTAAACAAAACAGGCAGTCAGAATGCGACACAAGAACAATAGTAATAAGTTATACAAGTAAAACATAATTACGCCATAAAGATAAAGCAATAACGTAAATATTCAAAGACTTTCCCATTTCATGCCCGGATACCAAGAATCGTTAAGTAATCATCGTTGTCAACCTAGTTATGCAAGATGAAGTTTTTAAGATCACGTTTGAATGCATGAAAAGATGATGATGATTTTAGTGTATAGGGCAGGTTATTCCACAATTTAATGACCGTGAAGGCGGACGTCATTTTGCCATAATTGGTGTTACATTTAGGTAAAAGGAAGTTGTGACTGTGGGCGAATCTAGTGCTATTGGTGTTAGTAAGTAAACTAGCATCGATTAAATCAAACACAAGCTGTTTGTTAAGTTGTTTATATAACAATGTGATTAAGTGAAATTTAAATAAACCAGACACAGTAAGAATACAGTTAGCCTGAAGGAGTGGGGTAGCATTAGAATAAGATGAACTGTTGGTATTGATGCGAATGGCCAGATTCTGAATGTGCTGTACGGACGAAATATGAATGTTATATGTATTTCCCCATGATGTAATGCCATAGGTGATGTGACTATGTATGAAGGCAAAGTATAAAGACAATAAGGCTTCAAGTGAAAAAAAAGGACGAGATTTTATAAGTGATCTTATACCAAATGCCGTTTTTGTTTAACGTAAAGAATATGATTGGTGAACTTTAAATGAGGGTCCAATTTTATGCCCAGAAAACACACACAGTTAGACGCAGGAATGAAATTATTGTCAATGAACACTTGTGAAATGAAAGGTAGCATTTTTGTGATGTTTTAAAAACCATGAATTGAGTTTTGAGCGGGTTTAAAATTAAGTTGTTAAAGCGATACCATTCAACGACATTAGTCAGTTCTTTGTTCAACATATTGACCAGAGTAGGTAATGATTGATGCGAGATGTAAATGGTCGTATCATCAGCGTAAAGAATAACTTTAGAATCCCCAAGGCAGTCAGGCAAATCATTAATATAGATACAAAACAGTAAGGGTCCAAGAATAGAACCCTGTGGGACCCCTTGATTAATTATATTAACATTAGAATTAACGCCCCTAATGCAGACTGATTGTTCACGATCAAGAAGGTAGTTTTTTATGAAGGTCAAGGATGGGCCAGTGATACCCAAGGACTCTATTTTGCTAGATAAAATATTATGACTAATGGTATCAAAGGCTTTCGTGAAATCAAGAAATACAGACCCTGTGAAATTACCGTTGTCGATGGACGTTTTCAAGAAATCGGTTAATGATAGCAATGCTAAATTCGTAGAACTACCAGCCTGGAAACCAAATTGACAAGGCTTTAGCAGACTAAATTTATTGAAGTACTTGTTAATACGTTTCACAAATAATTTTTCAATAAGTTTGCTGATAGAAGACAAAATAGAAAAAGGGCGGTAGTTACGGACATCTGTCGTATCACTTTTTTTGTATACTGGGATTAACTTGGCTTTTTTCAGTGAGCTCGGAAATATACCTTGTTTAAAAATAACATTAATTATATTGCTTAAGGCTTCTGAGATGTCTGGAGCAGCAAGTTTTAAATGAAACGCCGATACATTGTCTAGTCCAGTGCTACAGTTTTTTAGACTCAGGATTGTAGAATAGACTTCGTCAATGGTAACAGGAAATAGAAAGAATGAATGGATACAGCGGGTAAGGGTGTACGAGGATACTTTGGGCCTATCATTGTATACTTCATAAAAGTAATCACTAAAAGACTCGGCTATGTCAGAGGACTCTCTGTATACTACAGAGAGCAAGCTGATCGGGTTGCAATTCTTCAAGTCCTTGTCATCTCCTTTCTTATGTATTAAGTTGTTGTTAGCATTCTTCCAAGACTCTAGTACTCTTCCCGTCAGGAGACACCTCATAAACAGGGTGGCTAATGTTTCTAACACAATCTGTCCTCCATCTTTCAGCAGATGTGATGTTACCTGATCCTCACCAGCAGCTTTGCCTCTTTGCATGCTCTCCAACGCTTTTCTGACTTCTTCTATCATCACTGGTGGGGTGTCATCTGGGTTACTGCTAGTTCTTATAGTATTTAGGTCGGGGTTGTCCCGGCTATTGTACAGATCGCTGTAAAACTTCTTCGCTATTTTTACATTTCTATGCATATTGGCAGTTATTTTGCCTTCTTTGTCCCTTAGTGCATACATTAGATTTTGGCCTATCTCAAGTTTCCTCTTCACTGCTTTGATGCTTCCTGTTTTTCAGAGCGTGTTCAATTCTCTCCATGTTATACCTTCTTACATCGCATACCTTACGCCTATTATACTATACGGATGGGAGAATTTAATGCAAAGGCAGGGAAGAAGCAGGCTTGAGACCAGGCAGTAGTAGATTATGGCATCGGTACTAGAAACGCCAGAGGAGAGCTACTTGTAGAATTCGCAGAACGCAATAATTTACGGATTTTGAATACCTTCTACCGAAAACGAGGAAACAGCAAGTGGACATGGAGGAGCCCTAGTGGAGGAAATAAGAACGAAATAGACTTTATAATGAGTGCACACCCAGGCATCGTGCAGGATGTGTAAGTAGTTGGCAGGGTACGATTCAGTGACCATAGAATAGTACGGTTTCGAATTTGCCTAGACTTGAAGACAGAATGACAGAAACGAATACGCAAGAAGCCAATCACTTAGCTAGCTCTGTGAGGGAAAGTGCAGGAATTCAGAGTCTTGCTTCAAAACAGGTACTCGGCTCTTAGTGAGGAAACCGACCTCAGCGTAAATACAATGAATGATAATCTGACGAGTATCATTGCGGGGTGTGCAGTGGAAGTTGGAGGCAGGGCAGTTGGACAGGACACTTGCAAGCTTTCCCAGGAAACGAATCTCATTAGGAAGCGTCCGATCATGAAAGTCTCAAGTACAACAGACAAAATAGAACTGGCAGAGCTTTTGAAGTAAAATAATAGGCGTAAGGTATGCGATGTAGGAAGATAGATAGATAGATAGATAGATAGATAGATAGATAGATAGATAGATAGATAGATAGATAGCTAGATAGATAGATAGTATAGATAGATAGATAGATCGATACTAGGTAGATATATAGATAGATAGATAGATAGACAGATAGATAGATAGATAGATAGCTAGATAGATAGATAGATAGATAGATAGATAGATAGATAGATAGATAGATAGATAGATAGATAGATAGATAGATAGATAGATAGATAGCTAGATAGATAGATAGATAGATAGATAGATAGATAGATGATAGATAGATAGATAGATAAGATAGATAGATAGTAGATAGATAGATAGATAGATCGATAGATAGATAGATAGATAGATAGATAGTAGATAGATAGAAGATAGATAGATAGATAGATAGAGATCGATAGATAGATAGATAGATAGATAGATCGATAGATTACGGTCAAAGTCGCCGTAGTTTGCTAAGAAATGCTTCGTATTTAATTTAACTTGCGCTTCGGAACCACTACGGCTTCAGGCGCACCAAAATTTTTCGGAGCCTGACTCACTAGGACTCACACTCCCCGAAACTTTTAAGCAGACTTACTTTGACTGGATCTCACCAAAATATTACTCATTACTCATCTTTAGTTATTGAGGCTCAGACTCAAGGCTCGATCTGAGTCTGAGCCCGACTGAATTGACTCATGGGTTTGTTCGCCAACCTATGCATGAGACCCATGCCCACTAACTCACGCCTGTGATCGATTAACATTAAGGTAGCGCACGTTAGGACATGTGTGCACAGATTTAATAAAAAACGTTAGTCGGTATAAGGTTAATAGTAAAGCTGGTAGGTTAGTAGATGGAACCACAGGTCGGCAACAAAGAGTAGAACTTACTCAGCCTCACTCAAGAAATACATTTTCGGCTTACATCTCACTCGGACTCCGACTCACCAAAATAAACTAACCTAGTCTCTATCAGAGTCGAGCTCGTGGATAGATAAGCCTGAGTGAGTGAACTCATTACTGAGTATGCCGACTTATGGTGCCAGTGCATACACATCAGTTTTGTGTAAAACTGCTCGGTCACGAAGTGCACTTACAAGTGGGCCAAAGAGTACGAGGCACATGTTGCCCTATGTGAGTTCAATCTTCTTTCCCGGAGCGTGGGCACAGAGTACGTGCGTTAAATAAATGCCAAACCAAGTTTTCTTCATCTAAAAACAAAACAAAAATAAAGCAAATTTTTGTTTTTTTCTATCTGTTTTCGCAGTTCCATCTCTTGGGTGGTAGTTCCGTCAGCTACGGCTGCTTCAGAACAATTAGGTGGCTGGGATGTAGGGCTACGTGCAGTCACCAATGCCTTGCTGCCATGAAACGTGACGAAGCAAAGCGCAATCACAATCCCACCAGATATCAAGCAATAGCGTGAGGTGAGAAATGGGTGCTTATTAACAATGGCATCGGACGTCAACAACAGTACATTCTCGTTGCATGGTCGTACGAACGATAGGGCGAGCATCTTCATCAGACTGAAATTTCGTGTTCCTAATATGAACGACTTGCTTCACAAGGTATCAGGGTCGATGCTAACGAGATGAATTTCCATAGAAAAAAAAAAACGCCAGGCCTACACGGAACGTGCAGCACAGCCACAGGAAAACCTGGAAGAGCGGCCTAGTCTTCAGTGCTTTTTTTAACACTCTTTGTGTAACGGCTGTAAGCGCACCTGCTGGGTACTCAATGCGTCATTATTCATCATATCAACGCCATAACGTTAAAAAAGTCGTTTCTCAGGAATTTTGGCGTTGGCGTATTTGGTTGTGAGCGAAAAATTACCATCTTATACGTGACCAAAAATATAAGAACCATGCAAATCAAATAAATGATAATAAATCTGGGATTAAATGTGGGGACATAACCAGGGTCACTTGCGTCCGACTGGGTATCAAACCAGAGTCGTTTGTGGGGCAAGCGGATGTTCAACCACACGGCCATGCGTGTTTTTGTGAATGCAGTGGAAAGAAATTCCTCTGCTTCGAAATGCACTGAAAGTAGCTTTCACGCTTCAATTTCAATTTCAATTTCTTTATTTATTTACCAGACCAAACTGGAAGGTCGCCAAGGCTAAAAGCCGTGAGAACGGCTTGACAAAGGCCCTGGTGACCTGAATATACACATGGCAGTAGTGCGGAAATGATTACAAGTACATAAAAAAAAAAAAAAAAAAACATGAACAATACACAATTCAAAAATGATTTTTTAACTGATTATTTTACAATACCTGTTATAAAATGTGTAAAAAAGGGGTTTCAATAAGCAAAATACATCATGCACAGACAGTCGTATACATTGACACTTATCAACCTAAAAAGAAACATATACACGTTTATGTGAAAACACATACATTCATATCGCTAATACAACGCAAAATAACGAGATATAACATGATACAATTTATTACACTAGACTGAAAAAAAAAAAAAAATTACATAGACTGTGAGAATGGGTTGTTGCGCATGTTCCTATGGAGCCAGAGAGCAGAAATGTGAGTGTAGTTGTTTTTTGTTACAGGAGATTGTACTTACGTGCGTGTTAAGTGTTGTGGGAACGTTGTAGGCCAAGGCTTGGTGTCTATATGTAGTGCGGAAACGCGGTACGAACCAAATATCTGTATTTCTTGTAGGAATCGTAATGACACGACGCTGTAGGCATGACAGTGATCTAATGAAGTTGGAGAATTCCTTATTCGAGAAATAAAGTGTGTGCAATAAGCGAAATGTGTAAAGGTTGTCAGCTCGTATTATATTAAATTCTTGGAAAGCTCCACGCGTCGTTCCGAACGGTTCAATATTTCCAATCTGGCGGACTATTTTTTTTTTGCAAAGTAATGACTTTATTGATGTTTGCTTTGCTTGTCGTGGCCCATACAAGGCTGCAATACATTAGATGTGAATTAAATAGCGCATAATATATCTGAAGTTTCACTTTGAGCGGCAAAATGTCACGGCAACGAGACATCACTCCTGTTACCGAAGAAAGCTTTTTACAAACAAAATTTACATGTGTATCCCAGCCTAGATTGGAAGAAAAATAAACTCCAAGTATTTTGTAGCTATCAACAATATCAATCGGCACTGATTCAAGAACTAAAGGTTGATGGGTAGCGAGTACTTTATTTTTGGCACGAAAAACAATGGCTTTGGTTTTATTTGGATTAATTTTAAGCTGGTTCATTCTGGACCATGACGAAATTCTTGAAAGTATATCATTGCTTTGCTTACAATGTCATCTAAGTTAACGCCATCAAGGATTATTGTTGAATCGTCCGCATATATGACGTATTTAACTGTTGTGTCCAGTTGAACAATGTCATTAATGTAAACATTGAACATCAGCGGACCAAGTATACTGCCTTGCGGCACACCACGAGTGAGGGGCAAGAATGACGAGCTATTTTCATTAATGTAAACACTTTGGCACCTATTGCTAAGATATGATCGAATTAAAGATTTGGCAACACCCGAATGCCATTTGATTCTAATTTGTCTAACAATATATTATGATGAAGCGAGTCAAATGCCTTACTGAAGTCTAGAAATATGCTGAGTGTGAATTTATTTTGTTCAAAGTTATGAAGTATAGCTTCCTTTAATGTCAACAATGCAGTTTCAGTGGACTTGCCGCTTATAAAGCCAAACTGCGCATCTGTTAACACATTGTGTTTATTAAAAAATTTCGTTATGCGGACATGAATAATTTTTTCTAAACATTTAGAGAAGACAGGAAGGACCGATATAGGCCTGTAGTTACTTTCACTGTTGCGGTCACCACCCTTAAAAATGACTGATGGACGCGTGTGTTCACAAACACACGCGTCCTATATGCGTGTTTCACAACGCAACAAGAAATATTGCAATAAGAATGCGTGGTACAAGCGTCCCTTGCCAGCGGGCGTCAAAACTTGAGATCTTCATAATGGGCTCTGTGGTTTAAAGCCAGTCACGCACTACAAAAGGACCCGCCGGTCACGGGATCAAATCCCGGCGGTGGTGGCTGCATTTTCGCTGGAGGCGGCGAAAGTGCTGCAGGCCGAGTGCTCAGATTTCAGTCACCCCTACAACTGCTGCAACCTCTCCTTTTCTCTTCTCGCCTTAGCAAAATCACAGATTTAGGCAGATTGCCTATTTTTCCTTGAGTCAATTTCGAGCCTATTTCACATATAAACACGAGCATTTTAATGTTCGTGTTTATATGTGATGGGAAGCATTTTTCCTGTTTAATGGATGGGAAACATTTTAATCACACATTTATTGACCTATCAGTGCCTATTTCGATGCTCGTGCCTATATGAGCTTTTCAGTGCCTAAAGATGCCTTTTCACGTTCTTCGAGGAAACGTTTTGTTTAAATGAGCTCCTAATATGGAGAAAAACAAGAAGCACATGGTGTGGCCATATTAACGACAACACGTACATAGCGCACAATTTTTTGTATTCGTTTATGTTTTTAGCTACTGTAAAGGTGCGATTATGGTTCGACGTAGAGTCCACGCGCGCATACACTGAGCTATATCGGCGAAAACAGATCATAAGCCTACGCACTGCCACAGCCAACGTTGCAGACCCCTAAAAGATTTCCGTCGCTTGGTTCGAGAGTATTGCAGCATGATTCCGTGATCGCGGCTAGAGTATATATATATATATATACATATATATATATATATATATATATATAGATATATATATATATATATATATATATATATATATCTATATATATATATATATATATAGCTATATATATATATATATATAGATATATATATATATATATATATATATATATATATATATATATGACGCTATGATGACTGTGCGACGTGGCGTGGCTCATACCCCATGTTTATTCCGTTCTGCACTTCTTCCTCCTCTGCTTC
Organism: Rhipicephalus annulatus; assembly: GCA_013436015.1. Taxonomy (NCBI): domain Eukaryota; kingdom Metazoa; phylum Arthropoda; class Arachnida; order Ixodida; family Ixodidae; genus Rhipicephalus; species Rhipicephalus annulatus. The sequence continues at coordinate 38,577 of WOVY01011200.1, read as the reverse complement.
TACCAACCGTCGCTACCTTTTTACGTCACATGATTCCCCCTCCCCCCGACTGAATGCGCGAGCTGCAATCTAGAAAACATGAACAAATGGAGTCTTGTAATAAAAAAATAATGCCAGAAAATGCAGTAGTTCCATGCCACACGGCGGTTCCATGCACTTGCAAAAAATGTTCACAGGGAAGGCAGTCCGGTGATATCTATATAGGAGACCTCAGGTGGGCGAGGTTGGCTGTTGCGTTCTGGAGAGCATAACCATGCCTTCAGCGTTAAAAATGATGATGGCACAACCTGGTTAGTATTGAGGAACGAACAAGGTTGGGAGTCCTTGTAGCGTTGGAAGGTCAGATGTCTCATGCGTTGGATTCCGAGTCGTGGCTGCGACAGACGCTTTGCTTCTAAAATGCGTGCTTCTTGACGGATTGTGACGGCGTGATGCCTGCGGGCTGGCGGTATGCAAGAAGTGCTTCCGGATCTTTCTTAGCGTTTTCCGTGGTGTTGCAGTCTGTGCAACTGCAGGCGCAGGGAGCGTCTCTGGCGACTTTCCTCTGTGCGAGAAAATTTGACGTCTTGGAATACTTTTTGGGTTAGAGATCTTATTTTCCGCTGTTCTTCGATTGGTGAGTGTGCTTCCGTTGAATTTCGCGTTCGTCGATGCCTTCGTTGCAGTCTATTTTATTGTCGCATGAGGTTGCGCGCTTGGCTATGCTTGCTTTGCTGATGCTGCTCAGGAGATGGCTGCAGTGGCAAGCCTTCCGGAATGGGACGTTCATTTACTTTGAGGTTTGACGCGTCCTGTAGACAGCTGATGCATGGTGAACAGGTTTCTTGCTTATCGAGCATGGTTGGTGGTGCGCCATCATTGCTAGCCTGCTCTTCAGAGGCTTCTGTGACAGGGTTGATTACGGACGCTTCTGAAATACTACTGTGTAGGAGGTTTGATGTATGATTTGCTTCTGAATTGGTTCGATTCTTGGATTGGTGACCACTGCATGAGGGTACCACATGTGACGTCACATCACCAGGTTGAAAATGCAAATTTTGGCAAGTCTGCGGTGCCGTGAAAATGAACTCTTGCGACAAAAAACATTCAGAGTTGACAGATAGTTCATCAGGGGCTTCTTCTTCGCGGCTCACTATGAGTGGTTCTTGCGCCTGGTAGCATGCGACGTTCGATGCGTCTGAGCCTTCTGTGTTTGGAGTTTCTGGTGGCTGCGCACTGGATGGCAACACCGCAATAGGGGTAGTTCGGTAAGGTTTGAGTTGTGAATGGTCCTCTTTCTGTGCAACTAACGATGCGAGCTGTTCTGGCGCATGAATCTGGGTGGTAAGTCCAGGGCTTAACCTAGAATCGTCTGAGCTCCGCAGCTCTATCCCGACCATTGTGAGCGTGCTAGATGTGAGATGGACATTGTTAGTCACGAAGAGCCAAGCGATGGAGAACCAGGAGGCGGACCAAGTCTGCGAGATGGGGAGTAAGCTGCTCCAATGCGTGTAGACTGATTTTCACTCTTTGAGTCATGCTGGCGTTGTTTGGTATTTTCCCCATGTGTCAGCTGGTCTACCATGAACAAGGCGTCCTTATGACACGAATAGTGACCATTAGGAGCCTTTGAAGAGCTGCGTCGTAGAAAACCAGGTGGTGGACCATGTATGCGAGACGAAGCATGAAAGGCATCAGTAGGGTGAGCGACGTCTCGTGTCGTATGTTGGTGCCACGACTTTGGAAATGCCGACATTCGTGCACAAAGGAACTGCGCTTGACGGTTGGGTTTTTCCCAATATACGCATGGCCTTCTGTAAGTAAACGCATGTGCCACTTCGTCTTAAGGCGCTTGTCGATTCGCGCTGGACTTTCGAATGCTTGAGGACTGCTTAGGAAATTGACGGTAGTGTGCAGTTGTCTCTAGATGGTTGGCAATGAGTAAGTCTTGGTCATAGTCCTTAAAATGGGTAATCATCTCCTCTTTGACTTTTTGCCATGACTCGTCGTTCTCGAATATGCTCGGCTGCTCACCCGCAGGTCGCGGGTTCAAATCCCGGCTGTGGCGGCTGCATTTCCGATGGAGGCGGAAATGTTGTAGGCCCGTGTGCTCAGATTTGGGTGCACGTTAAAGAACCCCAGGTGGTCAAAATTTCCGGAGCCCTCCACTACGGCGTCTCTCATAATCATATGGTGGTTTTGGGACGTTAAACCCCACATATCAATCAATCAATCGTTCTCGAATATGTGAATTAGGTAAAATTTGAATGCCTCACTGGTGACGTAGTCGCTGAAGTTCATAACCATCGCCCGTTCCGACCAAGATGCAGCGGTAGCGTGGAGTTCGAATAGGTTGAACCAGTCCTGTACGGGTCCGTCGTCCGCTGATCCGGTGTACTTGGGAATGTCGAGGTCAGCCGATGGTTCTGTCATGGTGCTGATCGTTGTCCTCCTAGGCGATGATTCGGTAGTCAATGTATGGTCAGGGCGTCTTCTGGGGAACTGCGTCGATGATGAGTGACTGATGAAGGGGCAGGCAGGTCTCCATCCTGTCGACTCGTGTGACGCTATGATGACTGGGCGACGTGGCGTGGCTCATACCCCATGTTTATTCCGTTCTGCACTTCTTCCTCCTCTGCTTCTACCAACCGTCCCTACCTTCTTACGTATATATATAAAATATGGTCTAATAACTTCCCGTATACTTTTTTGCATATTGTCTGTTAATTGTCATTATATATATATATATATATATATATATATATATATATATATATATATATATATATATATATATAATTACAATTAACCGACAATAATGGAAAAAAGTATACGGGAAGTTATTAGACCAAATTTTATATTTAAGTAAATGCGAAGAAAGAAAAGAAGTCGGTGAAAATACAACTTACAGTGGGGAGGAACCGAACCAGCGAACTTCGAATACCATGTTCGATGCTCTACCACTGAGCTACCACAGCAGCTATCCCCTCAGCCACTTTTCTGGTATATATGTATGTTTAAACATGGGAGTGTCAGTCAGCGCCCTCAGTAGCCACGGCGGTGAGTGTGGCATGCTCTTTATGAGCCTGTGTACCTTCACGTAGCACGTGAACTTATGCTATTATGCTATCAGTGAAAACACGCACTGGGCACATACCAGCGTGTCGAACAAAGCACACATTTAAGTGGAGGGCCAGTATACAGAGAGAGAGAGAGATAAAGATACAAGGAAAGGCAGGGAAGTTAACCAGATGCACATCCGGTTTGCTACCCTGCACTGGGGAAGGGATAAAGGGGAGAAAAGAGGTTGCACAAAGATGAGAAGGTACACACAATCACGAGCACACTCGGGGAGCACACACAGTTCACAGGCGGTCGCTCAGGTTTGTTGACTTAAGGTAAAGAAGCAGTGCTTTAGTTGCTTTCTGCGCAACTGAGGCAGATGTCCAAGGTCCTAGTATCTTCTGCACACAAAATGGTCCGGGGTCAAGTCGATTCAAAAGCATCCGTAGCTGGCATCGCTGTGTGTCGTAGCAAGCGCAGCTGCAGAGGACGTGTTCGATGGTTTCTTCATCTCCGCAGTAGTCGCATGTAGGAGTGTCTGCCATACGAATGCGAAAGGAGTACATCTTTGTGAATGCAACACCCAACCAAAGGCGGCATAACAGTGTCGCATCGGAGCGGGAAAGTTGTGATGGTAGCTTTAGCTTGAGCGAAGGATCCAGTTCATAAAATTGACACCTTTGGAAGCTGGTAGACGACCAGAACGTGCGTGTGAGATCTCGAGCCAGCAGGTAAAGTTGTCTTGCTGCATCATTCCTTGATAGAGGAATCGGGACTACACGGGTTTCTTCATGGGCTGAGCGGGCTGCATCATCGGCTAGTTCATTTCCGGTAATACCGATATGTCCAGGCAGCCATTGATATATAATATCATGCCCTCGTGCTAGAGCTTCATGATGGCAATGTCTTATTTCTTGTACCAGTTGGTCATGGCTCCTCCTACGCATGGCAGACTGCAAACTCTGAAGCGCTGCCTTCGAATCACAGAATATGACCCATTTTCCTGGACGTTCTTGAACGAGATATTGTAAAGCAGCCCTTATAGCAGCAAGCTCTGATGCCGTAGATGTAGTCATATGCGACAACTTAAACTTGATTGTCATTTCTGCAGCCGGAATTACAGCGGCACCTGATGAGCTGCTGGATGAGACGGACCCATCAGTGTATATCTGCGTTCGGTCTAAGTACAACTCATGTAATAATAGCAGTGTTGCTTGCTTCAATGCTACTCTGGAGTGACTGCTTTTCTTTTTGATTCCCGGAATTTCTAGACGTACTTGCGGCTGGTCGAGGCACCACAAAGGGCATGCCGTTTTCGCAGCTGGCGTATATCCTGATGGAATGCTGTTTAGGTGCTTGGCTATGACGTCTGAAAACGTAGCACGTGGTCTTCCGGAAGGTAGAAGGGCCAAGTGGTGGTCGGGGACACGGCTAGCATGTCGAATGTGCGCTCTGAGGCAATCCACAACTATATATGTCCTGACCGGATGGTCTTTGGCAAGCATGATTGTGGCATAAGTAGAAGCGCACCGGGGCAGTCCTAGGCAGATACGCAGTGCCTGACCCTGCAAACTCTCCAATGAATGAGTATTCGATTTGCAAGTGTTAGTCAGCACCGGCAAGCTGTAGCGCAATAGACCCAGAAATAGGGCCCTGTACAGCTGTAGCATGGAGGCCACAGAAGTTCCCCATGCTTTACCGCACAAGAATTTCATGATATGCACAATAGATAGGGCCAGTATACAGCTTTTTTCAACAGTACAGCTTTTTTAACAGTACTGACTTGTTTCAGCTGCCAAGAATTGAAAAAAAGGCCAGTATACAGCTTTTTTCAATTCTTGGCAGCTGAAACAAGTCAGTACTGTTAAAAACGCTGCACATGTGTCTACCGACGCTAGTACGCACGTTTAGGGCTAGTTGGTAAGTTTTCATAAACGGAGAAAAAAATACATGATATAAAAGACAGACGATGATGCCTGCGAAAACTGTAAGTTGCAAGTCTACGTTAGTGACGTTGATGTTGGTGGAAGTGACCTAACGCACGAGTCCATACGTCCTCAACTCATAGTGCTAACAGTACATTTGAGGTCCACTGCGGATCAGTTCAAATTAACCTGAAATATGCAGCTTTCCCTTCGAGGCTCCACTGTTTCGTTTTGCAGTGACAGTTCGAGGTGAAGTAGGCGGTTATAGGAGAGACATTGTCCTTGCGAAGGCCAGCCAACACCCGTGGATCTGTCTGAGGAGTGGTGACCACGCAGGAAGTGGTACTCATCGGGGAAGGCGTAATGAGCTCTCTAGCGTTAAACCCCTCATTTTGCGGCACGCCCGAGGTCTGTTGTTGCAAACGACAATCTGTACGCTGCTGCAGGAGTGTATTGTACTGAAACTCGTAAAAGCACTAGTAAAGCGAGAGGACTAAGAGACCAGCCACGTTTTAGATGCGAAGCAGCTCTTTGACTCGCGTGTGTAACGCCGTGCGTACGTGCATCCGTACGAACGCGCCGCAACGCGTTCCCGTCGCCGAAGCTGTTGAGGCGGTGGCAAGAAGGTGACGCCGCAGCTGTGTGTTCACGTCACGCTCCCTTCGCACGGTTCCCCTGCAGGCGTGCGCTGACGTCACTCTATCTCTCCCTCACCTACAGCTGCCGGCTCTTCCACCCGCTCGCAACCCACTTCTTAATCGCTTCACCCTCTCCACTGCCCGCAACCCTCGACTACACGTCGAGTGAAAACACTCTTTCGGCTCATTTACCTTCGATGAAACTTAAAGAAAAACCAACCCACCTCTCGTGCCATTTCGTTTCAAACAAAAGTTTACTCGAATAAATGCTACGCTGAGATTCGCTTCAAACAATTCTTCCAGCACCCGCGTCAATGCCCGTTTCAACCCGGTGAACGCCATGCGCACCACTGCTGCTTCGCATTCCACCAGGGTTCCCTTGGAGGAAAAGGTCTTTTTTTTTCTTTTTGTACTTCAACAGCACACAAAACGTTCGATTAACATTTCTAAATCAAATGTTTCTTTAATCAACATTCATAATCCGCTACCATGTGCATGGGAACAATTTCATTAGAAGACATTGTATGATTTCAGGTATTGAATGTAATTACCCGTCCGACATTCGAAAAAAAAACGTAAAACGATAGGGTGCAAATTAGGAAACAATGTCGAAGAGGCCCTAAAGCGCAGCATGACCAGTCGCTAGCATTTATAACAAAATCCGCCAATGCGCCCACAAACATAAAATAATCCTCCGCAAGTATATACAATATTAGCTTACAACGAGCACCCCCCCCCCCTCCCGTCCAGAAAGCGTTTCCCGTAGTACCAAGAGTCGTGTGTCGCCGTAACAAAGACTGTAGGAATATGCTAGTGGATGGAAAGAAAGTAAACCCTCATTCTGCTACCCACATGACACCAAGTTCTTGTCCCCAATGTAACCCGCGTATTCTGAAGCAAGCCTCGACTGAATTCCAGGCTTCACTTGGCCGAGCGGAACAGTGCGCCACTGCTCGGCTGAAAAAACGCGGCGATTTTCAAGAATCACTGCATATATAGGCGATATGCATTGAATTGTTTTGTCTAGTGGCGGTGGTCGCATGAACTTTCTCAAGTCAAGGTGGAGTATTGAGTGAAGAGATGTTCTAGAAAACGAGGGTAAGACGGCGAACGCCATCAAATTGAGGCTATCCTTAACAGTACTGGAAATGATTACGTTCATGATATAAATGTTTATTTTGCCTGCCTGGTTCGAACAAATATTGAAAAATCGAATGTTGAAATTATTCGCCGCCACGGTTGTCTGGTGAATACAGTGCTTGACTGTTGACCCACAGGTCGTGGGATGGAATCCCGACTACGGTGAAAGCATTATGCAAAAATGCTCGAGGCCTATTTACTTAGAACAGATGCACGTTAAAAAATCCCAGGTTGTCATATTTGCGAAGCCCTCCATTACGGTGTCTCCCATAATTGCATTGCAGTTATAGGGCGTTAAAACCCATAATATATTATGACAAATGTTCACCTTGTCCAAAACAGTACATTGAATAAACAGGGCAGCCTCTTGAGGGGGTCAAGACACCCAATTTTGAACCATAATGTGTGTTGTGTGCGTTCATTCTTGTACGTTCACAGACAAGCTGGTGAAATTTGAGCGAATCCGGTCGAGCCGTTCATTTATAATCGAATATTTTTATACACGAGCGAGCAGCTTGGCAAATGGCCGATACTGGCACGGACGTCAGCGGTGACGTCTCGATTCGCATGCTAGGCGAGCTGCTGCATGGTCTACATTTAGGAGGACGATCGTGTTCTGTGGTCTGCTGCGCTTGCAATCGAACTTTTTCTACGTTGTTCACCTTGCCGCTAGAACTAAATTACCTTCAGGGGTCGGAACAATGCTACCGCGTCACCCATGCAGTGCTGGTACTTGCGCAAGCAATTTCGGAGGTCAAAAAGTATTATGTGAATGTGCAGTGCGTAGGCCATTTGTCACTACGGATAAATATTTATTGAAACTCCTCGCAGGCAGTGGCGTGGTTTAGCGTCACACTTCATATTTGTTACTGGAACCTAATACAATCGACCGAGTTCAAGCAAAGATTCGGTCAAAATATATGTCGCGAGTAACCCTAGTGCTATACTGACATGCCGTTCACTTCGGCTGATGTTTACATATGTACACGCAACAACCAATGGGAAAACCACGGTCCCAACGTGCAGCATCGCTATGACCAGTTATTTATTATATTCAGCCCCGAAGGCCGTCCATGCACGTATGCTAGTCAACACAAATCTTTACGCTTTATCAAGTCTACGGTGCTAAGTAACACTTGCTCGTGACACATTCTTCACTTGAAGATGAACATGGTTTGACAGGCGCAGAGAAGAACGAAACATCGAGGAAAGAAGAGGGGAAGCGACCGTGGACGAGGTAGAACGGTGAGTAACCGGTTGTGCGCTGTACAGAGGTATTATACGCAAACGTGACAAATGGCAAAATGGTGTCCCAGTTTTTGTGGTCTGGTTCGATATACATCGCTATCATGTCTGACAGTGTACAATGAAAGCGCTAAGTCAGCCCGTTCGTCTGAGAATGGTAGCTGGAGCTTGTTCTGTGGGTGGTACTATGTGCTTTGAGCACTTCTTCGACGAGTTCTGAACGAAATACTTTTCGAGGGTCACTCAGGATTACACCAGGATCACCGTGACGAAGTATTATTGCTCCAAGGATGAAATCGCCAACTTCCGAAGCTGATTCAGGAGGCACGGAAGCTGTTTCGGCGCAGCGTGTCAGGTGGTCGACACCTGTAACTATCCATCGATTGGCCGTGGCAGTCATACGAAGTGGACAGTACAGGACAACGCCAACTACCGCAAATGGTTTCAAGGAACACGGAAGTAGTTGCAATATTCCGCTTAGAGCTGATGTAGGAAGCTTGAGACACTGACTAAGGACACATAAGACAACGTACTCCGCTACACTGGTGGGTAAGCCCGGACAGTAATAGTGACGTCTTATTCGGTCGTACGTTTTCTGGAAGTCCAGGTGTCCAGCAATCACGTTTTCGTGATATAGCTGGAGGAGTTGAGCCCGAAGAGAGCAAGGTAGAACGCGCACCCAGCCTTGACTATCAGGGTAGCAGATATGGTGGTACAGGATGCCATTTTCAATCTTGTATTGCGTCAGCTGCCGGCGAAAGTGGGCGTTAGGGGGCCGAGAAGCCCCGTCAAGACGGTCGACATCAGGCGGTGACAGTAAGAATAAGCGCGTTGGTGGGAAGCAACAAACCACACTCGTTCACAGAAGTCGGGTTCAGATTAGATAAGGACGAAATGTGTGGGGGAGAGACAGTGGAAAGCTCGTCGCGTGTGGTAGGAATGCTTTTTTATGTGGCTCTGAAGTAAGCGGGCAACGCGAAAGCACGTCCACATCTTGATGTTTTTTCGCCGACTTGTATATTATACGGAAGTCATATTCTTGTAAACAAATAATTCTGCGATAAAGGCGCCCAGACACTTTTTGAGCGTCGGGAGCCAGCACAGGGCCTGATGGTCCGTAACCACAATGAAGTGGCAGCCGTGGAGATAAGGTCAAAACCTTTGGATAGACCAAAGGACCACTAGGCACTCTTGCTCGGTGATGGCACAATTCTTTTCGACAGAGGTCAGCACACGGCTGGCGTATGCGATGACCCTCTCACGTGAAGATTTATCTCACTGTAGGGGAATACCACCAATACCGTGACCACTAGTGTCTGTATGCAGGAGTGTAGGCGCGTTGTCATCGAAATAACAAAGGGCTGGTTCGGATGTGAGGGCATGCTTAAGTTGGGCAAATGCCAAATCACATTCACGAGACCACACAAAGGGGCCAATCAACTTGTGCAAAGGCGAAGCTATTGAGGTGAAGCCTCGACTGAATCGGCGAACACAGGAAGCGAGGCTGAGGAAACTGCGCAAATCTCTGGCTTTTTCAGGTCCCGGGAAGTGTTGATCAGCGGAAATCGTGTCTGAATCGGGACGAATACTGTCCTTGTTTACGATGTGGCCTAACACTTTGTCTTGCTCGAAAAACGGCACTTCTTGATGTTTAGGTGAATACCTGAGTTTGCAAGGCACTTAACAACTTCGTCCAGTCGTTGCAATAGCTGAGGGAAGGCTGAGGAAAAAATAACTATATCTTCCAAATAGCACAAGCAGGTCTTCCGCTTCAAGCCTCGTAAAATTGTGTCAATCATAAGCTCAAATGTTACTGGAGCATCGTAGAGGCCAATGACATGACGTCTGGTGTTGAAAACGCTGTCCTGGTTGTCCTCGTGCCTGGGTATCTGCCAATAACCCGAACGTAGGTCTAGGCTTGAGAAGTGCTCAGAACCCCACAGCGAAGCCAAGGCATATTCTATGCGTGGCACAGGGTAGACATCCTTGCGGGTGATCTTATTAGGTGTCCTGTGGTCTACGCAAAATCACACGGAGCCATCTTTTTTCCGTACTAAAACAACGAGAGAAGACCAAATACTCGCGAAGAGACGTATTATGTACCGTTGCAGCATATCAACTACTTTTTAGTCAATGACCTTCCGCTTGGTTGAAAAGACACGATATGGTCGACGGTGTACGATGGAAGTGCAATCGATTGCAATACGATGCGTGATAATGGACGTCTGTCCCAGAAATGAGGAATGGGCATCAAACGATGTCTTGTGCTTTTATAGCAAGGCAAGCAGCTCATCTGTCTGTGAAGAGCTCAGCTCTGGACTAATAGTCGCCGCAAGAGAAGAAACGCATTCGGAACGTCCAATAGAAGGACGGTCAGAACACGCCGGATTAACCGGGACAACAGAGACAGGCTGGGGTTCGGTAGCGCAAGCCATTGTGGTGGCTTTAGGAATGAGAATTTTTCGAACGTTTGGTTTGTACCGTAGAGAAGTCCGGAGCCATTGTGAAACCGCACTAGACCTAAAGTGAAGGCCACACCACTTCTGAGAGAGCGTGCAGATGGCAGTACAAACACGACACCATAGGCGATCACGTTAGAAACGATGGTAAATATTCGTTGATGACCAGGTGGTAGCTCGGTATCTTCCTCAACGAGCAAGCGAAGGGGCATGTCAGCCGCCTAAAGGGCGTAGTCAGTTTCCGTTATATGAACATTTTCTCGACAACAGATGTAAGCGTTCGCCATAGACAGAAACTTTCTGCCTAATTCAAGCTGGTGGGCACACGACCTCAGTACGGTGAACTGTACATAATGGAGAAGACCATCAATTAAACCATACGTGGTGCATATGGCGGCAAGTGTAGTTCCCTTGAGCAGCGAGCAGTATAGGTCCACCTACACTGCTCTCTTCAAAGAGGTATCTTGAGTTTCAACGTTCCAAAGAGTACTCTTTAATGCCTTCGATACGGCAGGTAGACAATGAAAAGCAGTGAGAATAAACAGGAATTTGAAAACATTTGAAGCCCCGCGAAATTACTATTATCAGGTGATGCTTCGTTTTAATTGCTAAAAGGTATATTCACCGAAGCTGCCCTTTCGATCACAAACCCCTACCGCTTTTTCTTTTTTGTTCTGTTTACTGAAGCATTGCCATTTTCGCAGTCTTCATTTTCTACTGTTTTGTTTGGAACAGGAAAGAGGCTGCAAAGCATTCGCATACTTTCGCCATGTACAGTCATTTTCAGCCACGAAGATGACCGCTGGAGAGGTTAAGTGGAGGATGAAACAACTCCTCTACTGAACCTCTCTCATGTATGTGAAAAGCATAGAGTATGCAACGATACGTTGTCGTCGTAGAAGACATGAGACGATTGTGTGTAAAGCATTCAAACCTTTGACGAGTGGCAGTGTCATTCATTGAGAAAATGCGTCGTTTTGTTCTCAGGGCATGTGGAGCGAGCCGCCCGTGCCGGAGGCGATGGCACGCTCGCCAAGCCGCGAGTCGTTCGGCACCGACCTGTCGCTCCTGTCGCTGTCCAGCCTGGGTTCAGAGCGAGTGCGCGCGAGGCGCTGCCTTCTACAGGTGCCCGGTGACCCACGGCGGCGGCCCCTTTCGGGCGAGGTACTCATCGAGGAGGAAGCCACGGCTCCACTAGTCAAGAGCTTCAGCACTGCAGACATCGTGCAAGCCACAGCAGTGGAGCCACTGCGCACCAGCGTCTCCGAGCTGGCGCTAGCCGAGCTCCCAACGCGCCTCGAGTCACGCTCTTGCTCCACATGGGTCGCTGTTGGCGACATCGCCTCACAGCTGCCTTCACCACAGGTTAGCTAACATTCGAGTGCATCTTGTATTAATGGTAGGTCACCACAAATAAATCAATTCGTAGGGGGCATGAAACTGGCCATGAGCTTAGGCAGCCCAGGCAACACTGGGCGGCTGCTTTTGATTACCTTCCAGATTGATTTACACAGGCTTCCATTATCATAATCATCCATCTGACTGCTTCCGCCGCAGACCAAATGTATTTCCCCTGTTTTGTCGTTTAAGCTGTGCTTGCTGCGGTTACGTTACCCAGCAATCCTCTTTATCTCTTCTGACCCCCAAAATCTCTCTCGCGCTTGTCTTCCTTTGAAATCCTCTGAAACTTTTTAGACCACATTCCTTTCTCGCTAAATGCTTTCTTATGCTCGTTTTAGTGATTTCTTAATGATTGTTCTTAACATGCGTTTGTTTTCTCACCGACACTGTTCTCTTCCTGTTCCTTAAGGTCACACATATCTTTTTACACTCCATATCTATTAGTGTCAATTTCGATCAGTAGATTATAAGCTGAACTGTTCTCGCAAGCCTCCAGGTTTATTCTGCGTAAGTAACTATGCCTATGAGATGCAGCTATAATTTATTTTTCTCGTGAGCAATATTGATAAACCGTCATTCATGATCAAAAGATATCTGTCAAATTCTTTCACCACAATCTTATTCTTCTAGTTATTTCAGTCTTACGGATCAAACATTTAGGGACACTGCATAATCAGCACTTGCAGTGGCCACTTCTGGAAGCTTGTCTGTTCTCATTGTGACAGGCTGATTTTTCGTTGAGAAGAAGTCGTAGAGGCGTAAAATCTAAAAGTACGTACACATTTCATTTTTTTTTTACTTTTAAGGGCCAAAATTAATCTTGTAACCCGAGGGACACCCCGTGGGTGTTATGGATACACCCTACTGAAAGGGTATTACCTGGACACCCTATTCACGAAGGGTGTCCAGCAAAATCAAACTTGCGGTGTTACGGTGGTCTCACAACTGAACACCATTATACTAGGGTGTTGGAAGGGTGTGTCACCTGCTACATCACATCACAGAACCTCGAATGTGTAGACATAGACACGAGGCACGCTATTAACGACTGCAAAGGATAATAAAAGAAAAGGTGCTCTGTTCTGTCATGTCCGCTTCACACAGAAGGCTAGTTGCATATATATATATATATATATATATATATATATATATATATATATATATATATATATATATATATATATATATATATGTGTGTGTGTGTGTGTGTGTGTGTGTGTGTGTGTGTGTGTGTGTGTGTGTGTGTGTGTGTGTGTGTGTGTGTGTGTGTGTGTGTGTGTGTGTGTGTGTGTGTGTGTGTGTGTGTGTGTTGTGTGTGTGCAGACATATACACATACAAGCCAGCTTACTGCACTGCATTGATGTTACTAAAATCCTTGTTCTGGAAGCCGACTACATAAATTCAGACGGCCTTGTATGGTTATAAAATTAAATACAAATAACTGGAATGCTAAATAGCGTAAGCATCTCGTATAAATTCACTGGAGGCTGACTTGGTCGATACAGCAAGGGTGCTTGGTATGTATGTGTGTATAGACAAACAACAAACACATTTAATGAAGACATATAGTGCCCATAGCAGTGTGCACGTCTAATCCAGGATGCAGACATGTACACGTTTCAGCAAATTGATTTGCAGTTAAACTTGGCATGGTGAACCATGTGAGTTCCGCCTCACGTAGCTCATTTCAAACCCTCTGAATACACAGAAATAACAGTGCTAATCTTGTACACATCGTTCCCGCTTATTGAAAAAATATTTTTTCACACCTCCGGTAAGTAAATATATATTTGCGTAGTATGATGGCCAGGAAAGTGCGCCACAACACAGCTTTTCTTTCAACTGATACCATAGAAATTTATCATGTAATTTCATACATGTCTTTCTACTACACAGCCGTGTAATGGAAATCGCAATAGCATATCGTATGTCGCTTTACCAGTGCGAAATAGAATGTTACACTGGTACAATGTATAATATAACAAAAATGCATAGCACAGTTAAAAAAGAACAAAAAGTGCAAGGTCGTGGTAAGCCAAGAACGTGAGGCTTTTACAACAATGCTGAGAAACTTCATGACAACAGATCTTTGCGTTGTTTACTTTCTTAAAGCCCCCAAAAACCTTTTAAGCTTTAGAAGTGTGTTGAAAGTTTGGCGGGCGTATTGCAGAACAAACAACCAGTATGCACACATCGCTGCAAGTCATTCTTTTGTAGATAGCGGGGAAGCATTTCGAATGGTCTACCATAAACCACAAGACATCTGCCTGCCTCTTGCGGGGAAATTCCCACTGAAGGTTATACATGGTGTTTCTGGTATTCCATTCAGTATTGACAAAGTAAAAACGGTGTGTTGTGCATAAGAACGCGCTATGCGGCTTCGCTTAAATCTTGTACATTGCAACAAGTTGCTCTTGTGAGCATGACCAAACACAACGTGCTTTAAAAATATTAGACAAGCTGTCTGCTATTAGCCGCAGAGTTCTGAGGAGCAAAGGAAATCATTTTTATGTGTGCACCTTAAATGTAATTCAAGAGGAAGATCACAACTATATATTGTATCCCGCAAAATCAGAAAAGCAAACTTCATTGTAAAAATCATTTCAGAGAAGTGAGGCTACATCTACACGGCACGTTGTTGTATTGAATCGTTTATAAAGTGTGAGAAAACACATTTCATAAACTACGTTCACGCTTAGGCAAAATACGAGACATGAAATTTCATTATCACCAACACTCTTATAACTGCGCTCACGATGCTGACATAGAGCACCAAGCGCATATGTGTTGCTTCTTGCTTCATTACAAACTCCGACGTTTTGCGATTACACGACCGCAAGCTAAACGCACGTAACGGCAGAGCACACGAAGCTAACAGCCACCTCAGGCCTGCACCTAATATGCGTTAAGCACCTGTAACCGCCTGTGCACGCAGTACGCATGGCCAGACCAACTAGAGGCACGCTCACCTGTCCCTCCTTTTCACAGCACATATGACTAAATCCCTCGCTCTCTTTCCCATTTATTTATTTATTTATTTATTCACAATACCTTACAGGCTCCTAATTGGAGCATTGTGCAAGGGGGGCGATACATAGTAAAACATGACTTGAGACAAACATAAAATGATGAAATCAAGATGGTACAATATGGAAAGTGCACTGCGATCTAAACGACTGCCAGAAAAGCAATAGTAACAGCCCAGTAGAAAAACTAAACAAAGGAAGAGCGTGCATGAAACACGAACTTAATTAACATGAACAGTTAGTGATTGTAAAATAAAGAAAATTTTTGCAGCGTTTACAATACTACAATGCAACATGATACAACGTTAAACAATTTGAAACATAAGATAACACATCAAGAGAGAATGAACAAAAACTAACTACGCAACCATGAAATGTTCGAGTAGGCGGTAGCTTCCGCGATGAGAAGGCGTGCGTTAAGACAGAATGCATTTTTCCTCAAAATCGCACACTTTCTATTTCACCAACAGCATGTGTGTCCCTATGTGTAGTTTTTATGCCAAGAAATTTTATTTAAGCCTCGTCGCGGTGGTCTAGTGGCTAAGGTACTCGGCTGCTGACCCACAGGTCACAAGATCAAATCCCAGCTGCGGGGGCTGCATTTCTGATGGAGGCGGAAATTCAGGCCCGTGTGCTCAGATTTGGGTGCACTTTAAGGAACCCCAGGTGGTCAGAATTTCCGGAGCCCTTCACTAAGGCGGCTGTCATAATCATACGGTGGTTTTGGGACGTTAAACCCTACATATCAATCAAGAAATATTATTTAAGTTTGAACAAACCCAGAAAGTTTAAAGCCAACAAGATAGTAATGTGCGCTGAGAACCTCGGCTACTTTCCACGATCCGTTCTCCAGAAAAGCATTAGAACATCACTGAAAATCTCCTCATACTATAAGTTTGGAACAACTAGAATTATACGAGTTCATAAGAAGAAGCTTGTTCATGCTCTCTTGCTCCCGCTCACAAAAATTTGTTGCGCGGACATTTACAGCCAATGTTCAAAATTAATTCAACAGGTAAACTGAAATAATAGGCAGGAGCGTCCATCCTCTTTAATAAAAAACGGTAAAAACTTGAGCAAATCGCATCGTGCATGATATGTGACTGAAACAATAGAAAATGCTGAAACGAGTTCCAACTTCCAGAACACTCAGAGCCGATAACACAGTTTAGTCTTTTTAGGAAACAGGTGGTACTGTTGAACAAATAAAAGTATGTGTCCCACATTCATAAACCTATGCTAAAAATGTCCATTTTATGAAAATTGATGTCCGCTGTCAAACGTTCTGAATCAATGAGCGTTCTGGAGCTGAGTGAGGTCATGTCGCATTCTCGGCTGTGTACAACTCCGAACAAGCTCTTCGATTTCTGTCGATAAAGCCGTCCCCCATCCTTACCCTTGGGCTCTTGCTCGATACTTAGCAATGCCTTGATGTCTCTGGTGTATCTCCGCGAGTATATCTTCACTCATAGTACCAGAAAATATTATCCTTGACCCTCTGAAGAAGAAGATGCGCCTTTATCCAGCAGCATGGACAACTCCCGGCTAGCTCGGTTCACGCTTCGGTTCGCTACTGTGCTTCTGAACGCTTCTTCGAGCTGACTCGTCGCTGACGACTTTAACGTTCCCGTAAAACCAATAAACCTCTTCACAACCCTTTCATGACAAGACCATCTTCAACAGCAATGTCTGACCTGTGCTGCGTCTGCTTTTTCGGAAAGCTGCGCAATTCCAAGTCAGGTGTTCTAAATCTGCTCGGCACAGCCGCTTGACAGTGTGTACATCGCGCAAAGGCGTTGTCACAGGAATGTGGGTTAGCTTGTTTCCATTTCGGTGGTATATGTGGTGTGTGTGTTGAGTTGACCATGACTTTGTTCAAAAACAATATACTCATCGGAATAATTCGCTCATTCTGTCCATATTATAATGTCTGCGTAGATAGTAAAAGGCACCTTAGAGTCTCTTTGAAGCCCTTCTGCCACTCGTTCCATGGCTAGATCAAAAAGCAAAAGTCTGAGAATGGATGTCTAAAATACACCTCTCTGCAAGTAATAAATTCTGGGGCTCCCTCCTGGTGCCTTGCGATGGAGCTTGACAGGTCTGCTTTGGAGAAAGCTGCGAATCCAGTTGTATTCCTCTTGGCAAAAGTGCATTGCTTCAACTCTTCCAATATCACCTCTTGTTTTACATGGTTGAAACCATTTCAATAGCTGGAATGCAATCTGGCATCTCTTTGCAAGACCTGCTGTTTATTGCTCTTCAGAGCGACCATAGGTAGTAATGCGTACCAATATTTGCACGAAAACCTGCTGGCGCCAGACGTAGGTCAGGTCGTTCATATTCAATGTGGAGTCGCATTCTCGTGTGTAGCAATCACTCAGTCAGTTTACAGAATGTGGAGGTTGAAGAAATCGGCCACAGATGTGCTGGCCTTGTGTGTTCTTTGCCCGGCTTAGGAATTGGGTAGATGAGTGATAGTTTAATTGACCCTGCCATCTCGCTGGATGTGACTTCTAGACGACGGATGCATATTGCCACGTGCGTCTTGAACGCCGTAGTGGACTGGACTATCTTATCGCGTTCCTCAACCGCGTCTCGCTCGCGATCAAGTGTAGCCGCCATCCTGATTCCCGAATGTATCGCCTCGCAAGGAATATATAAGTAATCACTGAATCCACTGGCGCACAGCCTAGCAGTCTACTGACCACCAATCGGGCACGCTGTTCTGTTTTTGTTATCGCAGAGGTGCGTGTTAGCTTGCTTACGGTGCAATTCAGCACAATAAATTACTTTTATTTTATTGCGGTCGTAGTCTACCTCTTCGCTGGTCTTTGCACAACCCAGCTAACCGTCACCTACGCGGTATTTGGTGGAGGAGCTCATGTTTAGCACACTCCAATCGCACCGCGACCCCAGCCCATGTAAGTGCCCTTCAAGCAGCCGACACCAATGGAGCCACCAGAGACGACACGAAACAACAAACTCGAAGTATCCACCGGCTACAAGGGCTACCAGCATAAATGCGACTGCTCCCAGCTACTCGTCATCGCATGAACCGCTCTTTAACTTCCCCGATGGAGGCCGCCAGCGCACCCACACTAGCCAACATCCAGCAGCCTCATCACCCCCCACCCTCATTGTTTCGTGGCTCCGCTTGCGAGAATGTACAGTCGACCACAAAAGTTTGCGGACCACGCGAGCGCGTGGCCGAAAGCCTCTTCGTGACACTTCGGCTACGTCAGCGGTGGTCGACAGCATCGCAGTGCCCTGAAAGCATCCCTCTCCTATTTAATGACCTTTCCTCTATCTGACTAGGTACAAATAGTTTTCACGTTTTGCTTTCCCCCGTGTGGAGGCAGAAATGTTGTAGGCCCGTGTGCTCAGATTTGGGTGCACTTTAAAGAACCCCAGGTGGTCGAAATTTCCGGAGCCCTCCACTTCGGCGTCTCTCGTAATCATATGGTGGTTTTGGGACGTTAAACCCCACATATCAATCAATCAATCAATCGCTTTCTCCTATGACGCGCTTTTGATATCTGCATGTACGATTTTCTGCCTGGAAAGCCAACTATGAGCATAAATGTTATCAGTCGCAATCTTTATCAAAAAGTGACACCTAGCCAACGAAACACCGTTTGAGGAAGGCCGTGATAGTTTTGATCCTCCTATGAAAACAGTGATCTGATGGTCATATGCAGATAAGCGCTTAGCGTGAAAACTGTGAACGAACAATGAGCTACTCGGCAGCCGAAAACTGAAAGGCCAGTGAATAAGAATACCCGTTTGCGGCCCAGAACTTCGGTCGACGGTAAATGGCGCACCGCTAGGTGGCACGGACTCAAAAATTGCGAACTCAAAAATTGTCAAGCAAGTGCTTAGACAACAGCAGAATACCAAGCCTAAAGAAAACACCGGTTAAGAAGAAAGTGAAGGAAACAGAGAGGGACATGTGGAAGATTGGAATGCTAACGAAATCTTCACATGAGATCATGGTGCAAGAATGCGTTAGGTGAGCCAACACCGGAACTATCCGGTGCCAGGTAGTGTTCTGCTTCGCAAGGAGCACGAGAGATGGCGCAACAAACTTTGCCCCGGCTGTCCTCCTTCCTCTCGGCGTAGGAAAGCACCGTACGATGGAGAGTAGTGGCGCTCATTTATCATCGCCACAACACCCTCGCCGTACTGTCAACTTCCTCCCTTATTACCCCCTCTTTCACGGAGTCACTTTATGCGTGTCGTGTGGTTGACATCACGCGATAACCCGGTGTTCTCAGATTTGAAAACTGTCAACCATGTGCCGGGTGTGCTTTGCGGAATTCGCAAGCAGCCCGCCGCGGTCCTCAGTTCAGCGAGCTATCTGTCGGCATGCCGCAAACGAGAACATTATCGGTCCCTTCTCGCCAAGCGCTCGCTTCGCGGCGTTCACTCCCCTAAAATATCCTTGCACCGTGCTGGAGACCTACCAAACTTTCAAGCAGGAAATTGCAAAATATCTGCGATAATTCTCGTAGCAGTTCTCTGCTGTTCCGAGTCCAGAATGGGAGGATTGCGGACGAAGGCGTACCGAGCCAAATACGAAGGCACAGAATTCTTATGTAGATCGTGTAATGAGAAGAAGAAAACGGTTTAACATTTAATGATGTTCTGTAAAGGGCTCCACCCTATATTCTAATATAATGACACGCAATTTTTCAAAGCATTGGGGTTTAGGGACAGCGAAGGTAAAATTAAACTTAAACAGATAAAAATAACCAGAGGAGGCTAACTGATTGGTGGCTACAATCAAGACGCTAGCGAAATTCAATGCTTCAACGCATAGTGATAGCACTAAACTTTATGGCTCAGTGGCATGAGCCACCGCTCGATCTAAAAGGCATATCCAGATACATCCCTTAATCCATCCATGCATCCATCTTAACAGGCAGTTTGGCACGCGCTCGCGTGGTCCGCAAACGTTTGTGGTCTACTGTACAAGACTTGCTGGAACGTTACAAGTGAGTGGCAGCCCCTCAACAATATATCGGATGAGCACAAACTTCGACACGTTTTCTTTGCACTCGAGGACTCCACGAGCACGTGGTACGAGAGGCAGTAGCCCTACTTTACAACGTGGGACGCCTTCAAGAGGCAGACATCAAAAACATTTGGAAATGTCCTACAAAAAACGCGAGTTGAGTCGTTGCTTCAAACTTGCCATCGACACCCATACGAGCCCGTAACCATCCTTGCCGAAGAAATACAGATCCTATTCCGACGTGCGCATGTGGGCATGACTGATGACAAGAAGCTTCGCTATCTTATGAGGGCCACCCAAGAGCATTGCGGAGTAGAATAACGAGACAGCCGCCATCGAGCAGACGCTCGAGTTACGTGGAAAGCAATACGACTGCAACTACCGCGCTCCCCTGACACACTGCAATGATTCCAGGAGTACCCCTTCTGAGTCGCTTCGAGACACCATTAGTACCATCGTGCACAATGAGCTGCGCAAGCGGGTACCAGGTGCACAACTTACGATTTCATCACTCGCTGACGTAGTACGTGAAGAGGTTCAGCAAGCCCTGGCATCACTTGATCCTACCGAAATAGCCGCGACCACATCGCCGCCCATCTCAGAACCAGGTGTAGTCATCTACGCCACAGCTCTGAGAAGTTATGCAAGGCGAGGTGGCTGGTGACGAGAAAGAGAAGCGCCCCCGCGTCGCATATCATTCAGCTTGCCGCCGCCACCCCGCATGCCTCAGCCTCCTCCTTCACCTACGTACCAGCAAATCTCACCGCAGAAGAGGGATGTTCAGAGGACCCCAGATCGACGGCCGCCTTGTTTCGACTGTGGTAAGGCCAATCACCTTCTACGACACTTCCCCTATTGGCAAATCGGCCTTCGCGGATATCACATCAACCCCCAGTCAGCCTTACCAGGCCAACGACCTGAATAAAGCGGCCGAATACGCCGGCCCTCGTTACTACAGGTCTCCGTCACCCCATTCTCGCCGTTGCTCTATAGCGGTCACTCTGGAGGGGAGTAACCGAGCCCCCGAAGGGAAACTAAAACCAGCGACGTCGGGAGGTGACGCCGCTTTCAAGCGAACACCACAAAGCCCTCCAGTGATCCCGACACAACGCGACGACTCGACGAAACCGTGCATTACAATGATCTGACTCAAATCTGTAGCGCTTGGCTAAAAGGCTCCCACCCGGCTCAGCTGTGACCATGCGAAACGATACACTGCACAGTCGGTGACCTATCAACATCGAAGCCAGAGGTCAAATACTGATTAGCAAGTCACAATCGGCGGTTGCCCAGTGGTCGCACTTGTCGATTCAGGCACCAACAACTCCATTGTGAGCGGCCGATTTGTTCGTCTATTCAAGAAAGTCGAAGCCCTGTAGGACAGCCCTCAAATACGCGCTTCAGAGGGCCACCTGATAACACCTACAGGACGATGCACAGCGTGAGTTTATGGTCACAGCTACCCTGTGAGCTTCATCAGCAGTCCTCTCACAATGTCATCCTGGGGATGGGCTTTCCGAATAAAAACGACACACAGATCGACTTGCAGAAGAGAACTGTAATCACAGTATAGTTCACAGCAGATCAGAGAAATCATGAACACGCCACATTCACCATCCTCACCGATCAAGTAAGTGTCCTGCCTAATGCGAGCATTATGGCACTGGTCGAAACGGATGCGCTCTCAATCGGTGAGGCAATCGTCGACGTGAACTTGCAGCTACTTCTCGATGGCCAACTTTGTGTCGCCCGTGAAGTCGTTGAACTACGTCGTGGCCGAACAGCGGTGTTTATCACCAACTTCAGCGTGGAAAACAAGTACCTGAATAAGGGCACGACAGTCGCTTTTATGGAACATTTTGCCGAAGTAAGCGACGTCCTAACGCTCTGCGACTCGTCCCGAGCAGCACCTTCGACAACAATCCGTGAGTTGAACTTTCACATTAAACCCGACTCGCCACAACAGAGACAAGCCACGTCGCATCATCTTAGAAAAACGTGAATTCTTCATGAATTAACACAAAAATTATTATTATTTTATTATTATTATTATTATTATTATTATTATTATTATTGTTGTTGTTGTTGTTGTTGTTGTTGTTGTTGTTGTTGTTGTTGTTGTTGTTGTTGTTGTTGTTGTTGTTGTTACTTAAGCATCTACAGGAACGAATAAAACAGTGATGAGGCTATAGAAGTCTAGCAAAAAACCTTTGTTTGACAAATGCCAGCATCCCGTTTACAAAACTATACAGGGCAAAACAGCAGCAGAGAACAAGCAAGTTCAACTAAGGAAAAGCCTCTAAACATAGCAATGGCTTATGGGTACGATTCTCCATTTACAATTTGTTGGTCGGACTAACAATGATGGGGGCAGAAATCGCACTTACTTCACTAGTTATGGTAACACTTTTAATTATTTAGTTTAACATATTGGCGGAGGAGTTCAAAACCTGTGGCGGAAAGTACACCAACATTTGGCGGCTGTAGTTTGCACGTGTGTAAAAAACGTTCCATGTGTGGCTGTGATTCCAGATCTTCAAACATAGGCTTTTTATGGGCATCATATGGTTCGTCGAAGATGATTCTCACGGCTTTTTTGCTGCAGCCAATGTATTTTCAACAAGTTTGGGTAAGTCACTTTGCTCCGTACAAGATATCCTTATGTAAATGTTGAATAGAAAATGGAATTGTATAAAAGCGTTTGAAGTGCCCTGGTGGGAAGTAACAGAGGGGTGTTAGAATACCCACTACTCACAAAAGTTTGGAGTGCACAAGATTTATGTGTGCATTTCATTGCACATTTTATTCAAAAAGAACAACCAAAGCTTTTAATGCTGTCATCAGTTCTATTATAAAAGGCTAAGGTTGAGGATGATACTTACAGTAATTGACTTATATCAAGAGCCAAACAGAACTGTTTTTGTGGTTGGAAGGGTTTGAAACATGAGTTTGATTTGTTAATATGCACGCTTTGCTGGCGGTACTGTAGGTACGACTTGATGACATAGAGGAAACAACCTATGTAACCGTAACATTCTAGTTTTTTTAAGTGTGACTTGATTTATGCGATCACAAGCCTTCGAATAGTAGATAAAATTTGAAGCGCGTACAGTTAATGGTGAAAGGCAGCCGGGGCTATTTCTTTTTGCATAAGTAAGGCACTTTCTGTTGAACGCTTTTTTTTTGTAAACCCACATTGATTGGGCGTCACGATGTGGTGTTTGTTTATGAACAACACTATTCGTATGTGTATTAGTTTTTTGTTACCTATAAAGAACATCAGGAGCATTCAGACAGGGCTGTAATTAGACACGACAGATTTATCCCCACCCTTTTAAACAAACCGTGAAACGGTTTTGCGATTTTTTACAAACACATGAGACCGGTAGACCAAGTCCCAAGAGTAATTAAGAGATTGATTTCAGCTCTCCGCATAAACAGTGTAATTTATTACAACGCTTTAAAGCTGCGAATTGCTCCAGATCGCTGCGGATCGCTCCGACTCGGCCAACCGCATTTTCAACCACCCGTAAACCAAGCTACACGCTCTGCCCCACTGACGTCATCATTGCCAGCTTATCTGATTTGCTGTGGAACGCGCAGCACAGACTGCCGGTATCAGATCGGCGGCGGGATTTACGCATATGCAGTCTGACGCCACATCGTGATGCAAGCGCCTTGAAGGTGGAACTTAGCCCCGAGCGCTCGAAGGAAGAGTTGAGGGCAGTTGCGGGTGAGAAGCGGAGTGGTGGAGGAGGGTACTTTTTTAGTACTCGTAGCTCTGGTAATAATTGGGGTTTCGATTGAACTAAAGTGCCATTGGTTTGCTCCAGTAGTGGTCTAATCAAAAACAGAATGTGAAAAAAACCGTTTCAGGGACCCTTTAAATGGTAACAACCTAGGCGACTTCATGTCAGTAGGATACAGCCGCATGAAAAGATTTCATTGATGATGTCCTCTAATATCTAATATCTAATCTATAGTAGTGACAAGATATTTAAGTGGCTTAACATGCCGACCATCTTCATCACTACATGTAGTGTTGTTTAAAGACGATTGTACGCATGACCTCACCTGCAGCTTTTGGAAATAAAAATGCCGTTTCCTGTACTGGTGAAAATATAGTTATAAAAGTTCGTGTCATGATGGGTATTTCGTACTGATATGAAAAAATTATTAAACGATACAGCTACAATCTCTACCGCGTGACTAGTAACATTTAAACTAATTTCACCCGGGTTATTATTTGCGCTGGGGTGTGTATTCAACCGTGTATTCCTTTTTTTTTGATTGATTTTTAGTATTAGTTTCATATCTCGCGAGGTAAGTTTTTCCAAATACTCTCTTGCTTTTTTCTAAGAGGCTATTTGTCTTCTTCTTGTGTTTTCCGAATGTATGTAGATCGTCCTTGTTCTTTAATTCAAAAGTTTTTGTTGCGATAGCAATGATATGGACACTCTCGACTGGATTTCGCCTCCGGCGTCGACGTGGACGTCAATGTCATGCACCGTATATATATATATATATATATATATATATATATATATATATATATATATATATATATATATATATATATATATGTGTGTGTGTGTGTGTGTGTGTGTGTGTGTGTGTGTGTGTGTGTGTGTGTGTGTGTGTGTGTGTGTGTGTGTGTGAATACACAAGAAAGAAAAAAATCCCAGAAAAAAGACTCCGGCACGTGGCATCAAACGTGGGACGTCCGCATCATGCATGCGAGCGAGGCTTTAACCACTGTTTTTATAAATAACGTTTTGAGCTTTATAGCTTTCAGACACTCAGCGGTAATACATAGTTTGCGTACGTTACGTGGTTGCTTTTTTTTAGTTTTGTAAGAAAAGCAGCCATTATAAACAGTTATAAATTTACCTAAGACGTTGTGGGCTTACATTTGGGCTGCCGCTCTTTAATTGGAACATTTTGTTGCTGAGTACTAAATATATGGGCAGATGATCACTGATGTGCGCTTAGAGAATGCCCGAATTGATAGGCGCAATTGTTGAGTTTGTGCTAACGACGTCTTTGAGTGTGGCGCTTAAGTGGTGCTTAATCATACCAATTACGTGAACCCGATGGAGCGCCTGTGGGATAGGAGTACCTATTCAATGTTTGCAACATTAGAAAGCCAACACTGCAAGCACAATTTATGTTTCATCAAAATTAACCATACATGGGGTCGTTTTCTAAAGTAGTTCCGAGACTTTTGTGGTTCTGTGGTAAAACACCTAATTGCCGCGCCAAATACTTGGGTTCCATTCCTGCTAGGACCCTGATAATTATTCTTTTCATTCGTCTGGTAAACGCTGGCGATGGAAGTTTATCATAACCCTATCGCGTTCAAATTACCTATGTTTGTTTTCGCCGTTCCTGGGTAGATATCAACTGTCAATCACGTGTGGCGCACACCCGCATACTGCTGCACGTTGAGTACGGGTATGTGCCACACGTGCATGGAGGAAAGGGTTGGACGACGAACGTGACGGGATTTCAACTTACTCCTGTCCTGACCAGCCCGACATGCTCGTGAAACCCTCTTTCAATCCCATGCTCATTTTTGTTTACCCCAAGTTAAGAAGGTGATCACGACAGCGCCGAGACGTAGGTGGCTGGACGAACGGACAGACAGACAGACAGACAGACAGATAGATAGATAGATAGATAGATAGATAGATAGATAGATAGGTAGATAGATAGATAGATAGATAGATAGATAGATAGATAGATAGATAGATAGATAGATAGATAGATAGATAGATAGATAGATAGATAGATAGATAGATAGATAGATAGATAGATAGATAGATAGATAGATAGATAGATAGATAGATAGAAGGATAGATAGATAGATGGATAGATGGATAGATAGATAGATGGATAGATAGATAGATGGATAGATAGATAGATGGATAGATAGATAGATAGATAGATAGATAGATAGATAGATAGATAGATAGATAGATAGATAGATAGATAGATAGATAGATAGATAGATAGATAGATAGATAGATAGATAGATAGATAGATAGATAGATGGATAGATAGATAGATAGATAGATAGATAGATAGATAGATAGATAGATAGATAGATAGATAGATAGATAGATAGATAGATAGATAGATAGATAGATAGATAGATAGATAGATAGATAGATAGATGGATGGATGGATGGATGGATGGATGGATGGATGGATGGATGGATGGATGGATGGATGGATGGATGGATGGATGGATGGATGGATAGATAGATAGATAGATAGATAGATAGATAGATAGATAGATAGATAGATAGATAGATAGATAGATAGATAGATAGATAGATAGATAGATAGATAGATAGATAGATAGATAGATAGATAGATAGATAGATAGATAGATAGATAGATAGAAACTCGGTGTCAGCAGTTCGCTGGAGTCAGGCGCGCTACCGTTGCACCACCGGGTCACGACATCAGCAGTTCGCTAAGAAATACTTCCATTTTAAAGAAAAGGAAACACTTGTAGTCTTCGGGTGCCTTCATTCGAATTAGAAGCGGTAACAGCACAATGGTGTGAAAATCGATCGGCGAGTGAGAGTGCTTGGCTGTAGATTTGTGCAAAACGTGCATTGCACTGCAAGCTCTTTTTTTTGTGCGCGAATGGTACGACTGCTTGTAGAGGAAGGGTCTTTGTTGATGAATGTGAGATGAGTTGTGTGCGGCAGTCAGGCTTTACAAAATTAGTCGCAGTTATGTTGCATCCAGAGAGGGTGGTGGCCGATAGGGCGACTGCACTGAACTTGCGCCCTTGCGTTGACTTACAATTGAGCCGTGTTAGCCACCTGTCTTGCGCAATAGGACTCAGGCCTGGCCGACCATCCGACCTCAAACGGAGGATCCATGGACATAACAGCACTCACTGTTAGGCTTAATGCGCGATGCGAACAGGCATGCGTAATTTTATACCCTACATTACTAGGGCATACTTCCGCAATTAAAAAAGAAGTGCTGTGACACTGAGCACGAAACAAAAATGCGTTTTTAGTATGAGCCAAACGCGAGGACTTACGATTGTCTGTACTCGCAGGCTTCTGAGGCAGCTCTGGCCCCTGCTGACCTGGTCCGCTCGGTGAGCACGAAGGTGCGGCAGATGTACATACGGCGACGGCTCCTGTCTACGTACCGAGCACTTGAAAGACTCACGAAGAGCGAGCTGGATGTCAGTGGAACGGTACCGCGCGTGCACGTCACCACCGACACCAAGCTCACTGTGCGAGACGTGCAGCGTGACCGCGGCAAGCCACTCACCAAGTACGAACGCAACATGATGATCTTCGACTGGCTTCAGAACCTCGACCAGTCCTAGTTGTGATGAGCTGTTGAGGTGCGCAGAACCCTGCTGAAGAAAGTCACCTGTGTTTTAATTCTATCCGCGCGATCCCACAAACAGATTAGGTGCATTCCGAGGCTGATGAATGAGGTCTCAAGCGGAACCAAGTCTTGTTGATCGTGATATGTACTATGTTGATGGCTTGCCCATTCCAAGGCTCGCTGATGGAACCACAAGCTCATTTTCATGCATGCGCTCCGCTAGCCTGCACGTTCGGTCTAACATGAATTTACGAACGTCTAACGGCTACTCATTGATATGTTTCGACGTCTCTCAAACTAATATGGAAGAAAAATGTATATGATCGGTAACATGAAAAAACGCTTTGAACAGTGCTTTTGAAGCCTACCGCTTATGCATTCGTGGTGCCCCTAATGACCAGAAAGCGTATCGTGCTGCTGAGGACGCTGTTAGGTCCTTTAGGCGAAGCAAACCATTATACATATGTTGGTATATATTGTCCAACAATGGTACATTGTGATGGACAAACGCAGCATTTGCATCAAAGTATGCACCCGAAAATTTCCGAGTTGATACAGTAAACAAAAGGATGCACGCTTTGACAGTTGTTTGGTAGTTTTTGAGTTCACATTTCTTTTATTTACGTTTTCGTGCAGTACGAACTGACGAGGCATCTGCTACGATGACTCTGTTCGTGGATCACTGTTGATAAGCGCTAGCTATGAAAGGTGGTCATATATAACATCCAGCAAGCAACGACCATCCCTTTTCATATAATCAATTCGGCCAATGAATCATTATGGGTAATTATAAGCATAAACTATTGCAGGCTGCGAGAATGAGGTCGGTGGAGTAATCAAGACGTCGAGGTATTTTGTCAAATGCATTTTTTTCTAGTTTTATTTTTTCAGCGGATATTTAGTATTGGACAACAGATTGATGATTGATTGATATGTGGGGTTTAACATCCCGAAACCACCATATATATATGAGAGACGCCGTAGTGGAGGGCTCAGAAAACTTTGACCACCTGGGATTCTTTAACGAGCACCCAAATCTGAGCACACGGGCCTACAGGGGACAACTGATATTAAATTGTTCGTTCCTTATGTTCTCCTGAAGAAATATTTTTTTACGATCAAATGTGATGAGTAGAAAGGTCTGTTAGACAAATATAATTCAAGCGCGCCGCTTTGAAGTGCAAAACACCATTACTTCATTGTTATTACTTATGGTCAAATGACACGGAGGAAAAGCTGTGAAAAATACCACATTGTAATAAATATACATCAGAAGCCAACGCATAAAAACAAGATTGGTGTATTACAGTAATCTGGTCATGAACACGCAAGTACCTTATTTTTAGACTTCCACGTCGCACCTCTCAGTGGTTTGACTGAGTAAGGAGTTACTTGAACACCATTGGCACTATCCAGAAATAACAAACCCTTGCGAGGGGCGCCAACGTTTTAACAAATGGCCTCGGCTTCTTCAAGCAAGCATTGGCGCGTGTATACTCTTGGTACTGTAGCACAATGATGCACTGAACCGTGGTACATCGCGCGTACATTCACAGCAGCAAAAACAGATTTACATAGAAGACCGGTGACGTCATCATGAGGACACGATGTTGGGAACTATATCATAGGCATCACACATAATGCGCCCTATACGCCGGGCGAAAACTGTTGACCACTTGTGCGAGGGCCGAAATGGGGATTGTTCTTCCGCAAGAGATACGAATGTATTCAAGAATATCCCGCATTTCACACCATATTGTTATTGCTTAGCAGCGCTTGTTTGCTACGCTGGATATGGCGACCCTGTTTGAGCACGTGCTATCTTGCGGCGTTTCGAAAATACCGTTGATCAACCGTTACAGAGAAAATGGCCGCATGCATCATCATCCCCAGCTGTGCGCTAATGGCTCCTTTACTATTAAAGGGGGAATTGTGCGGGCATTTTCGAAACAGTCAGCTCGCCGCGAGCATCACGGCAGCCACGAATGTTTCTGGCTTGAGCTAAAGAAATAAACACTAGAAGAAAACAAATACCCTTGAAAAAACCAAAACAAGTGGCTTCCGGTACTTTCTAGACTCTTCAACAGTGATGCGTGGAAACTAAACCGCAGCTGTTTTTCGTCGCCCAACTTTTATGCTGATGTGTTGATACTATAGGGACCTAAAACCAATTTTCACGGCCACTGTGTGTGTGTGTGTGTGTGTGTGTGTGTGTGTGTGTGTGTGTGTGTGTGTGTGTGTGTGTGTGTGTGTGTGTGTGTGTGTGTGTGTGTGTGTGTGTGTGTGTGTGTGTGTGTGTGTGTGTGTGTGTGTGTGTGTGGTGTGTGTGTGTGTGTGTGTGTGTGTGTGTGTGTGTGTGTGTGTGTGTGTGGATATGCTGTGCTGGCTGCGCTGGCAGAATGGACTGCGTGAGACCATAAGGAGCTTTGCCCCTAAAAGAAAATAGGACACATTTGATTCGCCTCCGCCGCACTCTCCTTAACCAACGAAACGCGTCGTTGACCGGGTAAGCAACCAAGAAAGCCAGAGCATGAGTGAAGATTTAGGAGCGCGGGGCTAACATAAACAGAACGACGGGAGAGCAAAAAAACTTACGTCCTGCTCAGTTCAAGTCTCACTGAGCTCTCCCCATACGCGAGCATCAACGCGTCCTACCTGATACGGAGTCTATTGTTCCGCAGACATTAATCACGGTAGCGACAACCGCATAGCTGAGGCACGCTCGCAATAAGAGAAGCACGATGAGCCGTCGACGAGGCAGAACCACATCCCGAGCTGCTCGCTCAAGCCCGCATCTGACCACGATGCACCCGGGGAAGCACCAGGTCCACTCAGCTATCAGTCGTGCCATACCGGAACGTACTTGGCAGCACGACCACGCCCTCGATCATCAGTCGGTTGTACCAAACCCAAGCTGCCTCAGCACCATGGCTTCACGTCGTAGCTGGTTGGTCTTAGACACACCACCTGGCACAAAATCAGTAGCTTTTACTGGCCAGCTCGCACCACAAGAACACTTCTCAAGGCTTGGTTTGGAACAGCCAGTTCTCAGGTCTGCCGATCCCAGACCATGAGGAATGCCTTTCGCTGCTCTTTCTTCCAAGTTTCATGAATGAAGTCGTCCAAGTTTTTACGCTGTTACTGCTACAGTTGTGTCTCCCAAAGTCACGAAGCTGCTGATCCTCGATCCGCAGAAGTCAATCTTTCGTCTGCAGTTTTCCGCGTACCTTTTCTTGATTTCACCGCTGCCAGCTAGTTTGTTGAGGCAACGTGTGGTTTCTTCAGCGCGGCTGAGATTGGGAAATGTGCGTGAAGTCATTACTTTCAGGAATTTACTGAGAAAAAAAAATTTATTAACATTGAGAAAACGTCCATCAGTCAAGCAGCGTGGACACCCATTTTCTCGGGTTGCTGCCATACGTCTTCTGCCTTGGTCCAGCTTCTCTTCTTCTCAATCTCGTCCCGGTGCATTCACCAAAGAAGTTGCACGCGGGAATGTCCAATGCGCCAGAGCAGCTTCTTGGTCATCCGTCGAGATCGGCTCTGCCATTGTGTCGAAGCACCCGCGCTGCGCCGTGGCAGAGGCAACCAGTCCAGTCGTTTTCGGCATGGTTTTTCAGCGATGCCAAGAACCACTATACCCCGTGGGTCGGCAAGTCGCATCGTCCTCCGGCACCAGAATCCCGTCTTCTGTGGCACCCGCCATTGTGGCTCAAGCTCGTCATGCCCGACTTGACTAGAGGAACAGAACGCAATAAAGTGAAAGCCTCTGTTTAAAACTTGTTTTTTGCAGTACACTTCTTTGCATGCCCATCAGTATATTGTGTAGGTTTTGGTTTCTCGATTTGTTTTACGTTATACGCGCAAGCTGAGTTAAACCAAGAAGGCTCACTCAAAGCCCCTGTATAAACCTTGTGTTATTTACAGCATACTTCTTAGTATGCGCATCAGTGTAATGTAGGTTTTTGTTTCTCTGTTTGTTTTATGTTATACGCACAAGTTTGAGTTTTACTTCTTTGGTGATAAGCATTTTGATCATTCACTATCTTCCTTTTCTTTTTGTTTTTTTGTGTCGCCCATAGCACATGCGTGCTTTAAAGACTGTGAATTTCTCTGAAAAATAATACAAAATGTTTGGTCAATTGACTCGCTTCGCATGTAGTAGGTATTTGTTTCTTATGGCTTCGTTATC
This sequence comes from Rhipicephalus annulatus, assembly GCA_013436015.1. NCBI lineage: Eukaryota > Metazoa > Arthropoda > Arachnida > Ixodida > Ixodidae > Rhipicephalus > Rhipicephalus annulatus. The sequence goes on along the minus strand of WOVY01011200.1, from coordinate 7,126 downwards.
TTGTACGTTATTTTTACGAGCGAGTGCACCAATTATTGAATTTGAGAGAGTTTTCATCAGAAAATGCAACCTGGCATTTCTCTAGGTCAGTTGAGGGCACTCCGTTCTGCCTCGTGCCTTGCGTGGTTCGCTTATGGCGTTTGCTAGCCACCGCTCAGATCCAGAGATGGGTGCAGCCTACGTCAACGTCAACAATGAATCAGATCTACGGTCTCTGTGGAGTCACTAGTGCTGCAACCCTTTCGAGACCTTCTGTGAAGGTGGACGATCTGCTATGATCGGCCTCCCTGGCTTGGTGCCACTGGGATGCGTGAGGCATTATGGCAGAGCCAACCCTGATGTCTTCCGGGCCAGGGCTCCCAGAGATGCGCCAAGAGTGGTGGCCACACGAAAGTCGTGCTTCTAGTTCTCCAGGGCCATCGGAGCCCCTCATAAAACTTTTTCGACACGCCTGACCGACTGACGAATTAGAAAGAGCTGTTTGCCATCTAGCCTGTTTTCTTCGTACGTAAAGATGCCCGAGACAATGAGGCAAGCGTCTGAGATCCATCTACAAGGACGTTTTCTACGTACTTTGTTGTGCCTTTGTGGTGACAGTTTTCACAAGCCGTGGCCTCCCCGGCACCGCTGACCACATCAATGAGTCAACGCTGCACCTGAATGCACAAGTTGATCTGCACGTAGGACCCAACGTCTTCGCGCTGTGCTCTGTCGTGCTTATTGTGTATTGTGTGGTGTTTTTTACCTCGCTATAGTACGAACTGGGCGTGCTTCTTCCCCCTTTCTTTGGTTGGAAAGGAGGTGGTGTTTCGCCTTCGCATTTTAGGGGTCTACGTGAAAAATATAATTTCATTGGACTGTCTTGGCCTCAATTGTTTTTCCCTGCAGGGAATCAGGGGAGGACAGGGCATAAAACACGAGCGTCGAGATGCCCCAGACAAGCTCCCAGAAGCTTCCATCAAGCATGCACAGAGATCTTCCATCATGTTACCATCCATCATTTAGTAATACCCCTTTCACACGGCCCGTCTAATGTCATTCGCAGCGAATCATATTCAAAGTGAATATCATTGCGACCTCGCATTCAAGGTGTACTCGTCCACGTAAAATGACATTCGCTATTCACGTAAGTGTTTATTGGTAGGCTGCTATGATACCAAAAAACTATATATTGCGCATTTAATTTACACAACATTGTCCAGAAGGTTGAAAATATACTGCTACGTGATAAACTAGCATCGGCAGAAAAAAATCCTCATACCAAAGCAAGACTACAGCCTAAACCTCGCAGTCACAAGTTGCAGTCCGCAATACTTGGAACCATGACAGCGTTCATGAATTTGCGACCGCGATAAATTATAATCAGTGCAAACGAACAATAATTGCTTTCTATCTGCGGCGAATGATGCACCAGAATCGACTAAAAGGCCTCAAGCTTGATATTGAAGAAAGATCACAGACGACGAGGAATTTCGAGCTGCGCCTACACGCCAATTTGTTTATGTTGGCTGCTCTTTGGGCTTGGATTTCGTCAGTGAATAACAGAGAACTGTGATGCTTGCAAGAAAGGAAAATTGGTTTAAAACACTCTCCCTAAACTGGTGTCCAGTATGCGTGTGCGTGTCCTGCTACTAGCGAGTGTAACGTGACGATGCTGCACCAAAACAGCGAGATTTTGTTAGCATGGCTGACAGTAAGCGCTATAGTGCCAAGTCGGTGTCTGGGAAAGAAAATATAGAGGCACCAATTGCTTCCACTATCTTGTTGCACGTCAAAAAGTTAACAAAAAGTTAACGACATCTAATAAACATCTGAACATCGTTTACACTCGCTTTAAGATATCGATTATGAAATCACTTGTCAAACGCATGTTGACGAGAGTACACATGTCACACTTGCATGAGTTTAGTGAATACATTGAACGAGTGAATGTCATTAGGTGTGAATGTCATTCCCTTTGCCTGTGTATAGAAGCAACAAATTGACATTAACGCCTAATTTTATTCGCAGCGAATGACATTACAGGTGCCGTGTGAGAGGGGTATAACACGCAACCTGTAAATAATTTAAATAAACCTTTATTTTAGCAGCCCGGGCTACTCTCCTCGACATCTCCCCGAGACTTCGGTTAGCTCCAGTCGTATGGGCAGACCCCCGACTACATCAGTATATTGTATCCTTTGTTTATAAAAAGAGACAGCACTACTGAGGAGTGCGCACGTGTCAAGTTCTGACAATGAAACGCGTATGTAGGACGCCATACATTTGATGGGTACATCGAATAAAAAAAATTCGGTAAGGCTTACGCTGCCTCAATCAGATCTTAAAGGGACGCTAAAAAGAAAAGAAAAAATTTTTGCCTGCCAGTAAATTACAATTTCACAATACTGAAAGCACCGCTGTTGCCGCATGCAGGCGCCTAGTTAACGAGAAAGCGCGCCAAAATTAAATGTGGGCCACCATGAAATTCCCGAACTAAGGCGTCATAGATTTCGGCTGCCTCTACTATAGGCATAACCGACAACAATAAGTTATGCTGTTCTTTGAGAAGACAAGACCATACAATCAACACATCATGTTTTAGAGAAGTTTGTTTAGCCAATGGTGTACAAAATATATACTTTTAAATTCATGACATCACACTCAGACATTTCATCGCGAAATTTAGAAATGAAATTTGCTTCATTTCTTCCGGAAGTAATGAACAAATGTTGGTAAAATTTTGGGCAATACAGTTATCAGTGTAATATTTATCAATAAAAAGAGTATAATTGTTTCACTTTAGTATTCTTTTAGCGATCAGGTCAAGCGTAGACAGGCGTCGAAAAGGGCCGAATATGGTCGCTAAAGAGCTGCGCTTGAATTCTGCATTGCCCGAAGGACTGCAAACAGTCGGACAGGTTGCTGCTAGTTACCTTACGCCTGAAGACTTTTCTGCAGTAACTAATTGGTAAAAACAGCACATCCACAAATAAGCTAACATGTATTAACATTTTTCGACGCAAATGCCACCCGGGGCGCTTGCTTCATGACTGTGAGTATTGAGTGCGGTGGAATTGAATGCGAGACATCGCAGCCGTGTGGTGATACAACTTTTGGTTCTTCGTGCACAGTCCATGCAATTATTATAATGGATGAATTATGCCACTCACTAGCCTTTCGGCACGAGCACTACTCCGCGACAAAAGCAAACCAGGTAAGAAGATTCAATCTTCGCTGCGGGCATGTATCAATCAAACTGATTGACGTACGAACTCGGATACAAAACGATTGCTTTAGCGCGAACGCGGAACGGCGATAAAGAGACAAGAAGACGAGCGCTCGTCTTATTATCCCTTTGTCATCTTTCTGAGCTCGCGCTATAACAATGCTCATGATCTACCACCTATAGCCCAAACCACAACGCTTCGGGTACAAGTTCGTTGATTCTGAGAAGGCCCGAGTTCCACTCGTGAATGTCATATTACCAGTATGACTGTTAAGCGTTTCATGAGGTGGACGCTAAGCAGGAGCTTGTTGGCATAGTTTGATCAGCTTGCACTACTTGTGCTAGACTAGTGCCATCAGATGAGCTCGGCTTCAGTCTGCTCGATCTGCTTCTTAATGAAGACGGTGTCAGTTCACTCTATATTAAACTGGCATAATTATTTCGGTTTTATTCACTCGATACTTGGGAGTTCTATCTTAACTAGAAATAATTTATTTACACGGCAATAATCCAGGCATTATTGCAAGGACCTAATTACGTTACCTATTTTGTACATTCTAATTAGCAAATTATTACTAAATGCTATTCTAAGCAGCTTACTTTTACATAGGGCATTCCTAATTACGTCGTGTTACCATGGTTCTAATTAGTTGTTATTAGCTTCACAGACTTCATTTGCACGGGCATAATGACCTAATACTTAATTAGCTTGGTCTCACCATGACTTTGCGTATTTGACTTGGTCATAGCATGTATTCACATATTCAGCTATAGTTATAACACACAGCCAATGACTGGAGAGAAGGTAATCGGGTGAGGGGGAAACAGAAAGGTAGGCGGGAAGATGAGATTAGGAAGTTCGCGGGTATTCAACAATCCAGAAAACACTCCATGTGCTGGTGACACTGGTAAAAGACGAAGATGGCTGCGCCTAACGGGGTCAACGCGGCACTTTTCTTTGGCTGTGATGAAGTTTCTTAATTGTGGCACCAGTTGGCGCTGCTTCGTCTCATGACTGAAGGAATTTACCACAAACTGACAGAAATGAGGATAGACGAGGAAGGCATTAACAGCTTGGGTAGTGATCATAAACGAATAACATTACAAATGGGATACGAAACTGAAAAATATGAGCATTGGAATCAAAGTCTGGCAGCTCGTATTTAAATGACAAACAAATAATAATATAGCCGCAAGAGTCGAGGATAGAAGTAGGCGAAATACCAGGCAAGGACTGGGGAGTATAGTGAGCTGTTACATCTAATGACGAAGGAGATAGGGAAAGAGAAGAAAACTGTTGCTGGAAAGGAAAAAGGAAGCCAAAAAGTGTGGTGGAACAAGGAAATCCGGGAGGCAATCGAGAAGCGACCGCGAAGCATCACGGGAGCATAGAAAGGCAACAAAAGGAGAAGCGGCCGCAGGACGAAGTCAAAAATTATGGGAAATATATTAGAGAAAAAATCCCTTGTACAGGAAATTGGTAGAGGCAAAAATTAAAGGTGAAAGTGAACGCTGGAGGACAGAGATACACGAAAAAAGGAGGCCGCGCCTAGGATTTTTTGGAGCCACATAAAGGCGCTAGGTAGGAAGTCTGTCACAACGCAACAACATATTCTAGATGAAGGAGGAAATCAATTGGAAGGTACGAAGCGCTAGGTTACATCCAAAAGGTAACAGCCGATTCGTTTCAAAGAGCGTCCAGGGGATCTCCCCGGTGAGTAAAGTGTGGCGGAGAAAGCAACACAGGAAGAGCTAGTACTTGATAATTTCAACTGGAAAAAGGCCGAAGGAAAAATTCCAAAGCGCACTGCCGCGGGTTTAGATGGGATTCCCGTTAGCCTCATTAACGAACTAGGACATAAACACTAAAGAAGCATTGTTAAAAGCAAGTAGAAAAAAGCTTAAAGGACGGACAAATACCGGACAGTTGGCGACAAAGTAGAATGAACTTAATCTATAAAGGCAAGGGAGAAAAGGACAAGATTCGCTCGTATAGACCACTAACCATTACATCGGTACTATACAGGTTGGCGATGCAAGCAGTAAAAATGAAAATAGAAACATGGGCCGAACATAACGATATTTTGGGAGAACTTCAGAACGGATTTCGAGTCGACAGGCGGTTAGACGATAACCTGTTTGTTCTCACTCAGTGTATAGAAATATCTAAAATAGAGAATAGGCCCTTGTACGTGGCTTTTCTAGACATCACTGGGGCATACGACAACGTTAATCAGGAAATTTTGTGGGATATATTGAAAGGAATGGGCATGGGCGACGACTGTATACAGCTTTTGAGGGAGATATACCGAGAAAATACAGTTTGCATAGAGTGGGAAGGAATGCGTAGCAAAGAGAACGTTGAGGTTAGCAAGGGTCTGAGACAGGGATGTCCTTTGTCCCCGCTGTTATTCATGCTGTACATGGTGAGTATGGAAAAAGCGCTAGAAGGTAGCAACATTGGTTTTAATCTGTCACACAACAGGGCGGCATGATGATTGAGCAGAAGCTTCCAGGTTTATTTTATGCGGACGATATCGTCTTATTTGCGGACAGTCGAGATGATATACAGCAGCTGGCGAATATATGCGGAAGGGAAGGTGAAGCTCTTGGACTAGGATTCAGTGTAACGAAGTGTGGATTGATGGTATTCAATGATCCCTGTGATCAGACGGTGTCCATACAAGGCCAAGAAATACCGAGGGTAAGTGAATACAAGTACCTTGGAGTATGGGTAAATGAGAGTGATAGATACATGGAGGTACAGGAAAAAGCCTCGGCAGCAAAAGGAAAGAGGAATGCGGCAATAATGAAGCACAGAGCGTTGTGGGGATACAATAGGTATGAGGTGCTTCGAGGTCTGTGGAAGGGTGTAATGGTTCCAGGGCTTACTTTTGGGAACTCAGTGGTGTGCATGAGGGCAGAGGTGCAATCGGGAATGGATGTAAATCAAAGGACTGTGGGACGCCTCGCGTTGGGTGCTCACGGGAAGACGACAAACGAGGCTGTAAAGGGCGATATGGGTGGGGCAGGTTTTGAGGCGAGGGAAGCGCAGAGCAAAATAAGGTTCGAAGAAAGGCTAAGAAATATGAAGGAGAGTAGATGGGCAGAGAAGGTGTTCCGTTATTTGTATAGGAAGAGCGTGGACACACAGTGGAGAAAAAGAACTAGAAGACTCACTAGTAAATATACGGCTGGTATTGTAAGCCATATGTCAACAAAGAGCGTTAAGGGAAAAGTCAGGGAGGCGGAGAGGATTTACTGGATGGCAGCTATGGAGAAAAAAACCGGCTTTGAGTAACTACCGAAAGGGCAAAAATGAAATAAGGAGGGAGGCATTTTACGATAATTCAAGGGGAAGCGCTTTACTGTTTGAAGCGAGATCGGGTTGCCTTAGAACGCGTAGTTATAAAGCAAGATTCAGTAAAGAAGAAGAACAATGCACATGCTGCGGGAAAGATAAGGAAACGGCGGAGCATGTTCTGATTGAATGTGGAGATATCCACCCAGGTGTACGTTTGGGCACGAGCCTACAGGAAGCCTTGGGTTTTAGGGACAACAATGGAAAGCTGAACACACCCGCGATTGAAATAAGTAAGAGACGGTTAGAGTATTGGTGGCAGAAAATTAGAGAGAAAGGACAAAAATAAATATTGGAAAAATAAAATATGGACAGTGTGCCGTAAATGGCAGAGAACTTAAGCTGAAAATTTACCTTTTTTCCATTAAGATAGAATTTATCGAAGTAGAGGCATTAGGCCAACATCAAAAAAAAAAAAGGTTTTTTTTTTGTTGAGCCTGGTGGCATACTGTCACCACCCCGTTATAAAGGGGACGCTCATAGCATCCATCCATCCATCGAAAAGATGAAGTGTGTCACGGTTTTGGGTAAAGGTGTATGGCATGACGATGTTATAG